>JALHBL010000961.1:0-215936 GCA_023638675.1 Camponotus pennsylvanicus | reverse complement strand
ATAATTGAACGGTCATCGAACGGTAATTGAACGACCGTCGAACGGAAACGAACGCTCGTCGAACGGAATTGAACGATCATCGAACGGTAATTAAACGACCGTCGAACGGAAACGAACGCTCGTCGAACGGAATTGAATGGCAATTGAACGGCTATCGAACGGAAATGAACGGTCATCGAACGGTAATTGAACGACCGTCGAACGGAAACGAACGCTCGTCGAACGGAAGTGAACGGCTATCGAACGGCTGTCGAACGGAAATGAACGACCGTTGAACGGAAATTGAACGGCTATCGAACGGTTGTCGAACGGAAATGAACGGTTATCGAACGACTATCAACGCAAAACTATTTTCAATTATCTATTAAATATTTAAAATGTTTTATCATGTACCACAATGTAGTAGTATTGAAATGTAATATCTGGCGTTTACGTAAAATGTTTAGGAATGGATAAATCGTTCTACTTTTGGATATATAAAAATTATGTGTTGTATATTGAAACATCACACTATCGGTATGAGACTTGTCGATGTCACTCCCGCATCGTAGATAAACTTTTAAATATGCTTTATGAACCAAATCGTGATAAAAAAAATATGATTCAAAGTAGATGATTCGGTACGCGTAAGCAAATACAAGACCATCTTTGAAAAAAGGTTTTATGTCAAATTGGACGATCGAATAATCCCGCGACATTCATACTCAAAGATTCGCGTGGAAATCCCGTCGCTGGAGGATTCTGCGAATACGAGTTACAACGCGTTGCTAATCTCGACGTATATCTCGTGGAAAAAATTTTGCGGGAAAAGGGTGATGACGTATACGTAAAATGGTTGGGAATGGATAAATCACACAACTCTTGGATACATAAAAATAATGCATTATAAACATTTATTAAAATAGTATACATATAAACTATATAAATAATTTAATATATAAATATTTAATAATATATAAAATATATAAAATATATACATGGTTATGTACAAAATATACACAATTAATAATAAATAAAATATACATTTATTTACAAAGGTATCCTATAATGTCACCACGGTAGCGTATCGGTGGTTTCGGGTACGACATACCGCTTGTCATCGTACGGACTCGGAGCAATTTTCGTCTCGCTGATCGTGTATACTTGATGTAATTTCGATCTTATACACGACTGCTGACGCGTCATTTCAATCTCATCATGCAAACACCGCGTGTAATCGTCAAACGTTATCGTTTTCGCGACAACGTTGCTCTTGACGCCTTTAACCTTCTTCGTATCCTTTTTCCCATCGACTCGTAACGCGTACATCTTTGCTCTGAGCCGGACAAATTCGGTCATTATGGCACCGTTGTTTTCATCCTTCACACACACACACACTTAGACCCGGTACCTTTTTATTTACAAGCGGCATACCGTACGCATTGTCCACCGCATAATCGCTCGTGTCGAATCTGTTGACGTCGCGCTTCATATTCTCAAATACGTCTTCGCACTCAATGTGATATATGAGACTATCTGTGTCGGTGTACATGACTTTACCTTTGTTATGATACATTGGCACGATATACTCGTGATGAAACTCGTACAAACACGTCTTGGATATGTCGAGTATGCACATACCCACGTAAATCGGTTTGTAGAATTTCACCTCGAGTTTACGCAATTCCACAGCTATTAAATTTTCTGAAAAAATGCTTCTGCTGTGGAAATTTGGATTTGCGATCATTGCCTCTGCGCCGTATCGTCCGTCCCAGTGCGTTATGAGTTTAACGTCTACACGATTGTGCATATTTTCCATCGTTTTACCAAACACCGCATTGTTCATTAATTTATATAAATTTTTTTCGAAATCATTTTTTAGCCAATGTTCTGAAATGTGTATTTAGTTCTATGTAATTTCGAAGCCATGGAGATTGAGAAAACTGTAAAATTCGGTGTATTTTTGTAACGCGAAGACCGTGACGCGTACACTGCTGCAGGTTGCGGTAGTGTATCACGTAACGCTTCTTATCGTATAATGTTGCGAGCAGCTTGAGCTCTCGCTTGCCAGGTGGTTTGTCGCGTGTCGGGCAAAACGGTAGGTCAGTGTGCGCATCGTGAAGGTGTTGCGGATGCTCGAGATCGACTTCGAGGACATAGCCTGTAGGCGAATATAGCGCGATCAATGATACATCAAAATTGGACACGTCATCGACCCATCGAAAATCGGCATAGGGCAACGGCTGACACATTGCCCATCCGTACAAGTTATTTACATCAAAGTACATCAAGAACGATGATGGTTTCGATGGATCGTACGACTCCATGTACTTGTTATTAGCGCGAGCGTATCTGTTGGAACATTGGCTCAGACCGCCGCATATACCACGTTCGATGAACATAACCATGTCGATGTCGGTAAGCAACTCGAACGTAATTTTCGTATGCTTCAACATGGCGTCCCACGTGTATCTAGGGAGAGTATAGTAATACGCGGGGTCAAGTCCGTAACTTTCGATACATTTATCTCGAAAGTTTTCGAAAATGTCGGCTAATAACAAGACATCAATTTTGAGGTACAAGTCGCTATATTCGCCTAGCGTCCGAATGGAGAATCGCGTCCAGATGTTCTCGGCGTGCGTGTAATCGCTCTCGGATACAGTGTCATCGGTCAAGGAACTGTAAAACGATTCGCGCGGTGGTAAACACGTATCTTGCAACCTGTCCACAGAGTCGTTGTATTCGTACGGAAATACACCTTTTCGCGTTAATAAATTGAAATTTTCTGTTAATAAATTTTGAAATTTTGATTTTAAAAATTTTGAGTTTGTCTTGATCCAAAAATGATGTCAATTTGTCGAGACTCGATGCGAGAAATTTGAATGAATCGATGAAACGTAATTTTACTTGATTTTTTGATTCTTCTTCCATACACACATTTTTGGTAAACGAAATATATTTCTCTTTAGTTATCGGAAGTAAATCGATTCTCCCTTCGAATGCTGTAGCTATTTCCTCGATAATAAAGTGTGAATCGTAACCGGATAATCGATAAATTGTGAAAAACTATCGGAATACAAAAAGATTCTTTATAATTTAAATTACAATTTGAGTGTGCTGGACCTCTGTACCGCCCGGTCAGATGGCAATGATCGCGAACGCGTGTATCGTCTTGCACGAATGGTTTTTCGCATATATGACATTGAGTAGTGGCATTGTCTGCATCATCTCACTGTCTTCCTCCACCTTTCGATATTTCTTTTCACTCTCTAGTGTAACAATACAAATGTATCGATGTTTCGCGAATCAAATCGTCCTTAACAATTTTTCTTACACGAGATCTACGAAGGCGAATTTACGAGTGAATGTCATACATGGATCACATGTAGATTGTTGCTTTTAATTTCTCTGCGTCCTTCGAGAATCGCTGGATCAACTTTTTTCTCGTGTAAAATCCTGAAGAAAAGGATCGAGGATTGAAAATCCGAGCTATCCAAAGTTTCTTTTTATATTTGTGCAACATTGCGTTCAACATCCCGCGGAGAATGATATGAGTGTATGTGTTTTTTTTTGTATATATAAATATAGACTGGTAGCAAAAGAGGATAACATATGTTAGGATACAAGAATCGTATAAAAATCTTGTTTTTTCTGAAGATCTAAAGGGCAAAAGTCAAAAGATGTAAAAAACTATGAGCAGACAGTGTATAACACATTCTTATATTCCATCGAAAAATTCTTTTAAAAAAGAGAAACAACTGTTTAAGAAAGATAAATAAATAAATGTTTTATCAAATCCTGAGTGTATAATATCAATTATAAAAATAAAGAAAACAAGAATCATGTAATAATAAACATATAACAATGTAATATAATATAATCATGTAATAATAAATATATATATCACGTCTTATATAATAATTGATTTTGTGATTAGATTATATATCAATAAAATTTAAACAAAAATTATCTCTTACCCTACTTTTTAATTCAATGGTTTTAAATTTTATATTGCTTGATTTTAAAATTTATAGAATTTATCATGATTTATATAACGTCTCATGCATTGTTTTATCATCGAACATTCTAGAATGGTTTCATTTTACAAAAAATTCCCCGGAGTAGCGTGTGCAATTTAACCTTGATAATTTCATGTTTTGTCACGTACATTTGAAAAATCTAACGTGGTTGCATCAGGAGCAGCCGTACATCGGCGCTCGATTTTAGCGCATTCAGCTAAATCTTTATCTAGAGGTGAAGTGCCTTTTAACCTTGACGGTTATTTTTTTCGCGATTTGTCACGTACATTTGAAAAATCTAACATGATTGCATCGGGAGCAGCCGTACGTCGGCGCTTGGAAGTTTAGCGCATTCAGCTAAATCTTTGTCTAGGGATGATGCGCATTTTAACCTTGACGGTTATTTTTTTTTCGCGTTTTGTCACATACATTTGAAAAATCTAACGTGATTGCATCAGGAGCAGCCGTACATCGGCGCTTGATTTTAGCGCATTCAGCTAAATCTTTGTTCTGATGCGCAATTTAATCTTGAAAATTTTACGTTTTGTCACCTATAATTGATCGCATCGGGAGCAGCCGTACATCGGCGCTTGAAAATTTTTGTTATATTCAGTTAAATCTTTGTTCTGAGGATGATGTCATCGCAGCCGTACATCTGCGTGACAAAATTTTAGAGGAAATTAAAATGATGCGTCGGCAATAATCCCCTCTACATCGCAATTTGAGATACTATTTGAATTGATATTAATTCTAATACGATCTGTATTACATCAATCGCGCGTGTAAAAGGTTCACTGCTGAAGAAATCAACATGAATTTTTACGTTCCGATTCGAAACGGTGAAACCACCGTGTAAGAAGCAAAAATGCGACACGTAAGTTTCGATCGTTTAAAAATTTTGTTATTTATATTAATTTCTTTTAAATATTGATCTAATTATTTTATATTTTTGTAGCATTCAGCTTCATCGTGCGATTCGTATACTTGGAAGAAGATATGCTCTAACCTCAACGTCGTACAAGTATTTGGACAT
Organism: Camponotus pennsylvanicus; assembly: GCA_023638675.1. NCBI lineage: Eukaryota > Metazoa > Arthropoda > Insecta > Hymenoptera > Formicidae > Camponotus > Camponotus pennsylvanicus. The sequence goes on along the minus strand of JALHBL010000961.1, from coordinate 210,905 downwards.
TGGAATAAGCGTTGGAGCTGTATCGTACGTGGAACTGATTCTCGGCGATAATCGAGGCAATCAAATAGTGTTGCCTTTTTCAACGTGGAATTTGTTGATGCAGAAGCAAGCAGACGTTGAACAATTTCTACAATCGACTGCTCTCCCATTAAGGATTGGAGATTTATCGATCGAAATGTATCAATCGAAAATTGTAAAACACATTATGTAAAAATTCTTTGTACATGAAACCACAAACATTATTATATTTATTTAATTTTGAAAATTGTATCGATCATATGCACAATTGGTTATGTCAGAATACATATCTCGTGAATGAAAAATTTATACACAATTTGAAACTGTATTACAACGTAACAATATTACTACCGTATGCGATGCTGTAAAAACGATACGCGAGAATGATGTCTTTAACAGTGAATCATTAATCGATTGCGAATTACTAACATGTGCTGTAAATGATATTCTTTACGATGTGTGCAATAAATAATTATTTTTATTCCATCTATGATTTTAATTCTTTCCTTCCATACGAATAAGAATAGTTATACTTTTCTCAACATGCTCCGCCAAAGATGTAGAGAAATGCTGAGGTAGATGAGACGTGATGCTCTAGTTGGAATGAGACAAAAGATATTAAAAGATATATAATGAAGAGGAGGCAGTCTGCGGCATTAGAGTATTATTCTTGTGAGCCACAACTTGTGGCCATAATTCTATAGGGAGTGTGGAAATCGCGCCTAATCAAATTGATATGTGATATGTGATTCGTATGAACAAATTTGTTAATTATATTTGACAGTGAAAAAAAAACTTGGACTTGTGTGTGATTGTAATATATGAACAGTTAAAAGTATATTGGACAAAGATAATATTTAAATTTAGATTAATTAATTAAAAGACAATTTTTATCAATACATATATGTGTGGACTATAGCATATAAAATAATATTACAACAATGGATCTGCAAACACGTATAGAAGAATGGAGACGCATAATCACCCTTGTTCGATATGACAATAATAGTGCGATGGATAAATCGAACGCTAAACAGATGTCGATAACAATATGTGCGCGATCGAGAATTAGGCATACGAGGTATGCGTAAGCAACGTTTCGTCAAACAAGCCGAGGTTACTATATATGAAGATGGTTATACAGAATGGTCCGATCATGTACAACTGAAAATTTTTCGTGAAATTCGAAAGACACACGTCTCAATTGATGTAGACGATGATGATGACTCTTATTTCGGTAATGAACGTAAAATTACTCGATTCATAGACTCTGATAATGTTTGGCAATACCAATGTATCAGACGCCATACTGGAGGATATTGCAATCAAATATTTAAATATGGGGACAATGTTTGTAGATATCAGGGTGTTGATTACAGTTGGGTAGATAAGTGTATCAATAACTGTCGATATACACCCCGTGTATAAATATACGTATCCCAACGGGCATAAATCCAACGTACATAGACTTGATACTCTGGGATGATTTTGATCATAATATTGAATATGACGATTTTAGAAAGTGGATTGCTGGTAATCATCATAAATTATTATTACATATAACGCGGTATTGTACACAATGTCAATCTCGTAAATGTAAATGTCCACCCGCAATTATATACAAAAAAGTATGTAAGTAAAAAAGAAGAAGCAACAGGAAGAGACTGTACAGGTAACAGATAATTTTTGCTAATATAATTGTGAAATTAATTTAAAATATTTAAGTAATTATTTTGAGTGATTCTTTTTTTGCAGGAGAATGTTTCAGGAGGGATGAGAAATCTGAATGAAGACCTGAATGGAGATAAAAATGACAATGAAAATGATCAAAATGGAGATCAAAATGGGGATCAAGATGGAAATCAAAATGGTGATCAAAATGTAAATTTTGACGTCAATTTTGATGAGCTGTTCACATCCTTATAACGGATTAAATTTTATATTACTATTATATTACTATTATTCTTAATATTTTAAGTACACACACACACACACACACACACACATTTTAAAATAAATTTTATATTTTAATTTAAAAAAAAATGTATTTATTTACGCGCCTCTCCTTGCGCTCCCATCCCTTGCGTCTCTATCTCTCTTGCGCTAGATGTAAGTATAGCGTTATCTTCGTTGCGTTCTCTCTCGCGCGTTAGTTGTAAGTCTCGCGATATCTTCGTTCTCTCTCGCACGCGTTGTTCTCGCGCTCTCTCGCTCTCTCTCGCACGCGTTAATCATAAGTCCCACTATCTTCGGCACGCGTCATTGTTCTTTCGCGCTATCTCTTTCGTACGCGCTTAGAATAAGTAATCTCTCTCGCGCTATGATACAAAAATGTATAACAGATTTTTAATAAATTATATATATTTTAATTGAAAAAAAGAAAAAATTGCAGTTATTTACACGCCTCTCCTTGCGCTCCCTCTCTTGCGTCTCTCTTGCGCTAGTTGTAAGTATAGCGATATCGTTCTCTCTCGCACGCGTTGTTCTCGCGCTATTATCGTTCTCTCTTTCGTACGCGTTCTCTCTCACTCGCGTTGTTCTCGCGCTATTATCGTTCTAATTCTCGCGATATTATAGTTCTCTCTCGTATGCGTCCTCTTCGCGCTATCGTTCTCTCTCGCACGCCTTGTCTCGCGATATTATCGTTCTCTCTCTTTCATATGCTAGTTGCTCACTTACCTTTGCATCGTCCTTCTCACGCCATCTTCTATTGCGTCATCCTTGTCCCACGTTGATGTCATCCTTGTCGCACGTTGATGCCATCCTTGTCGCACTGTCCTCTTCACACACTTAGCGCTATCCTTTTCCCACAACTAGAGCTATCCTTCTCACACCAACGTCTTCTTTCCGCGGATCCCCCTTCCCCGCGCGGACCCCCTCGTCCATCGGTCGCGCCGCGGATCCCCTCCCTACCCGCGCGTACCCCCTCGTCCATCACTCGCGCCGCGGATCCCCCTTCCCCGCGCGGACCCCCTCGTCCATCGGTCGCGCCGCGGATCCCCCCCTACCCGCGCGGACCCCCTCGTCCATCGCTCGGGCGTGACGTTATCTCCCACGTGACATTACCCCCCCCCGCACGTGACGTCATCCCCCGCGTGACGCCACAAGCCACCCCCCGCGTGACGCAGCCCCCCCCGCGTGACGTCATCCCCCGCGTGACGTCACCCCACGCCCCTCACCCTCCCTCGGAACCCCTGCGTTAGAACCGGCCTACTCACTACTTACACACACACACACCCACACACACCCACACCCACGCCCACACACACACACACACACACACGGTGTCCCATTCTAAGTGTCAACCCCAAATATCTCATTTTTTATTTTAGAGAAAAATGGTTTAGACATGTTTTGTATGGTTTCGAGGGGGCCATAAGATGGTACCATTGGTTTGACCTTGAAGAGTTATTTGAAGGTCACATGAAGGTCACCTTCAATTTCTTAAATGGAACCTACTATTTGTCATTGCATATTCTTGTAGCTTATCTCGAGAGCTTTCCAAAACACTATAATTATGTACCTTTTCGTTAAGTACTTTTTGAGTTATGAGGCTTGAAATAATTTCTTAATTTTACATAAACCGTAAAATATCTTGTAAAATATTCATTTTTCGATTATCTTACCTTAATACTTTTATGTACAAAATAATGAGAGGAATCAATTGTTGTAAAGAAAACACATAGTTGTTTTTAAGAAAAAATATGGAATTGTTAATTGCAAATTACATATTTTTTCTTCAAAACAACTATGTTTTCTTTACACCAATTGATTCCTCATTATTTTGTACGTAAAAGTATTAAGGTAAGATAATCGAAAAATAAATATTTTACAAGATATTTTATGGTTTATGTAAATTTAAGAAACTATTTCAATCCTCATAACTCAAAAAGTACTTAACGAAAAGGTACTTAATTACAGTGTTTTGGAAAGCTCTCGAGATAAGCTACAAGAGTGTGCAAAAATATATAGGGTGTTCCATTTAAAAAAATTGAAGTGACCTTCACGTGACCTTCAAATGACTCTTCAAGGTCAAACAAATGGTACCGTCTTATGGCCCCCTCGAAACCAAACAACTATTGCCTGAAACATTTTTTTCTAAAATGCACCGTTTGTATCTCACAATATCTATTCAGCTGTTCCGGTACTTTTATAACACCCTGTATATACAGGGTAGGCCATTTTAATTTACGCACTGAAATATCTCAAAATCCATAAGTTTAAGACAAAAATGTTTCAGACAATAGTTGTATGGTTTCGAGGGGGCCATAAAAAGGTACCATTGGTTTGACCTTGAAGAGTTATTTGAAGGTCACATAAAGGTCACCTTCAATTTCTTAAATCGAACACTATATTTTTCATTACATATTTTTGGAGCTGACTTCGAGAGCTTTCCAAAATGCTATAACCAAGTGTTTTTTCATGAAGTACTTTTCGAGTTATAAAGCTTCAAAGCAGTATTTTGACCTTAAAATACGATATCTTGAGTGTTATGTTATGGGATCAAGTTGACTCTTAGGAATCATTCCAAAGTCAAATCAACTTTTCACCCAAAGCGCTGTAGTTATGCATGTTCTGCATCAAAAAATTCGAATCATCCTACTTTTAGCGCTATCCAGGAACAACGACGTGGACGCAGTAGAATCCTGTTCCCTTTGGGGTGCTTGATTAACGTGAGTCCTCTTGCCTAACACGATTTGTGGTGCTTGATTAATGTGAGTCCCCTTGCCTCTCACGATTCGGGGTGCTTGATTAACGTGAGTCCCCTTGCCTCTCACGAGTTGCCAGAAACATTCTTACAACAAATGCTCAAAAACGTTCCCGTTTTCTTGAATACATAATTGTATCCTTCGATGAAAATGTTCGACAGTTTTCAATAATACAGCTCGTGGTATGTTTCTGCAAGCTGTTGTAATTCTTTCCACCATGTCTTCTCTAGTTGGTGCTCGTTCGTGTACATTTTTCAAATAACGCCATAAATAAAAGTCAGGAGATGTAATGTCAGGAGATCGTGCCGGCCATGCAACAGGCCCATCCCGTCCAATCCACTTGCCATTGAAGCGCCTATTTAGGTAAGTTCTGACATGTCTGGAATAGTGTGGTGCAGCTCCATCTAATCGAATCCACATTCTTAGTCTTGTACACAAATCAACTTCTTCGACTAATACTGGAAGTTCATCCCTCAGGAGAGCTAAGAAGTTCTCTCCGTTTATATTTTCCTCAAAAAAATATGGACCAATAAAATAACCATTGATGATACCACACCACACGTTGATGCTCCAACGATGTTGATTGTCTATTTGTCTATGACAATGGGGATTAGTATCTAACCAATTATCATTTCTAATCATTTGTTGTGCCCATTGACAAAACTGCATACGCATCCTCATATCATTTAGTGTAATGGCTTGCGTTAATGTGATATGATACGGGTGATAATGTAGGTTTTTTAAGAGTCTCAGAACAGTACGCCTAGGTATACCCGTCTCCCTTTCAATCTGATAGCTGCTAATGTGAGGATTTATGTGAACGCTTGTAGTAATTACTGATCTTTTCTCATCTCAACGCAAATGAATGATGGGCTATGCATTTAATTTCAATTCATCTTGTAAATGAAGGACGCAGTGCGTCTTAGTTAATTTGTGAAATAGAAAATTTTCCTTCGTAGCTGATTCGATTTGTTGATTTATTCAAAATTTTTTCTCAAATGAAATGGCTGACTATCCATCGGTAGAAAGAATTGACATACTGCTTATTCTTGGCGAATGTCATAGAAATTATTGTCAAGCTGCTGCTCTTTATCGAGCTCGATATCCAGAAAGACAACATTCGAATGATGTTGCTATTCGGAATATTTATTTAAGAGCTCAACAAGGACTTTTAGCACGTGTAAGACGAAACCATAACTATGACGAGAATTATGTAAATCCTCGCATTAGCAGCTACCAGATTGAAAGGGAGACGGGTATACCTAGGCGTACTGTTCTGAAAATCTTAAAAAACCTACATTATCACCCGTATCATATTCACATTAACGCAAGCCATCACACCAAATGATATGAGGATGCGTATGCGGTTTTGTTAATGGGCACAACAAATGATTAGAAATGATCCAGCTTTCTTTCGTTATGTTATGTTCTCGGTGTTTCTCGGATGAAGCTACATTTAAGAATAATGGAGAACTTAACAGACACAATTGTCATTATTGGTTAGATACTAATCCCCATTGGCATAGACAAGTAGACAACCAACATCGTTGGAGCATCAACGTGTGGTGTGATATCATCAATGGTTATTTTATTGGTCCATATTTTTTTGAGGAAAATGTAAACGGAGATAACTTCTTAGCTCTCCTGAGGGAACTTCAAGTATTACTCGAAGAAGTTGATTTGTATACAAGACTAAAAATGTGGCTTCAATTAGATGGAGTTGCACCACACTTTTCCAGACATGTCAGAGCTTACCTAAATAGGCGTTTCAATGGCAAGTGGATTGGACGGGGTGGGCCTGTTGCATGGCCGGCACGATCTGACATTACATCTCCTGACTTTTATTTATGGCGTTATTTGAAAAATGTACACGAACGAGCACCAATCACTAGAGAAAACATGGTGGAAAGAATTACAACAGCTTGCAGAAACGTACCACGAGCTGTATTATTGAAAACTGTCGAATATTTTCATCGAAGGATACAATTATGTATTCAAGAAAATGGAAACGTTTTTGAGCATTTGTTGTAAGAATGTTTCTCACAACTCGTGAGAGGCAAGGGGACTCACGTTAATCAAGCACCCCAAATCGTGAGAGGCAAGGGGACTCACGTTAATCAAGCACCCCAAATCGTGAGAGGCAAGGGGACTCACGTTAATCAAGCACCCCGAATCGTGAGAGGCAATGGGACTCACGTTAATCAAGCACCCCAAATCGTGAGAGGCAAGGGAACTCACGTTAATCAAGCACCCCAAAGGGGACAGAATTCTACTGCGTCCACGTCGTTGTTCCTGATTAGCGCTAAAAGTAGGATGATTCGAATTTTTTGATGCAGAACATGCATAACTACAGAGCTTTGGGTGAAAAGTTGATTTGACAATGGAAATTTGGAAAGATCCCTAAGAGTCAACTTGACCCCATAACAGGACAACACTCAAGATATCGTATTTTAAGGTCAAAATACTGCTTTGAAGCTTTATAACTCGAAAAGTACTTCATGAAAAGAAAAAGATTATAGTGTTTTGGAAAGCTCTTGAAGTCAGCTACAAAAATATGCAATAAAATATATAGTGTTCCATTTAAGAAATTGAAGATAACCTTCATGTGACCTTCAAATAACTCTTCAAGGTCAAACCAATGGTACCGTCTTATGGCCCCCCTCGAAACCATACAACTTTTGTCTAAAACATTTTTGTCTTAAACTTATGGATTTTGAGATATTTCAGTGCGTAGATTAAAATGGCCTAACCTGTATATACAGGGTGGGCCATTTTAATCTATGCACCAAAATTTCTTTGTACCTAAGACAGATACGGAAAAATGATTCAGACAAAAGTTGTATGGTTTCGAGGGGGCCATAAGATGGTATCATTGGTTTGACACTGAAGAGTCATTTGAAGGTCACGTGAAGGTCACTTTAATTTTTTTAAATGGAACACCCTATATATTTTTGCACATTCTTGTAGCTTATCTCGAGAGCTTTCCAAAACACTGTAATTAAGTACCTTTTCGTTAAGTACTTTTTGAGTTATGAGGCTTGAAATAATTTCTTAATTTTACATAAACCGTAAAATATCTTGTAAAATATTCATTTTTCGATTATCTTACCTTAATACTTTTACGTACAAAATAATGAGAGGAATCAATTGGTGTAAAGAAAACACATAGTTGTTTTGAAGAAGAAATATGTAATTTGCAATTAACAATTCCATATTTTTTCTTCAAAACAACTATGTGTTTTCTTTACACCAATTGATTCCTCTCATTATTTTGTACATAAAAGTATTAAGGTAAGATAATCGAAAAATGAATATTTTACAAGATATTTTACGGTTTATGTAAAATTAAGAAATTATTTCAAGCCTCATAACTCAAAAAGTACTTAACGAAAAGGTACTTAATTATAGTGTTTTGGAAAGCTCTCGAGATAAGCTATACGAATATGCAATGACAATTAGTAGGTTCCATTTAAGAAATTGAAGGTGACCTTCATGTGACCTTCAAATAACTCTTCAAGGTCAAACCAATGGTACCATCTTATGTCCCCCTCGAAACCATACAACTTTTGTCTGAATCATTTTTCCGTATCTGTCTTAGGTACAAAGAAATTTGGGTGCATAGATTAAAATGGCCCACCCTGTATATAATCCAGATGGCTCTGTTCTTGAGGACGCTACACATGCGTGGATATATGTCTCTCTCTCTCTCTCTCTCTCTCTCTGTCCCACCCCTAAGAGTTAAGTTGATTGTTATCACAAGCGCGCATTATATAATAAACAGTCTTTATATAATTAAAAAGATTGTTTTGCTTGTACACCCAATATTGCAAATATAACCAATTTACAACAAAAGCATTTTGCACATCGAAGCAATAATTGTATATGGTGTGAACGCTTGAGAGACAAACTCGCTTTGCGTGTGTGCGTACGAGCATGTACGAGTCTGAACCTGAAAAAGGAAAGAAAAGAACGAAAAATGTCACAATTCTGATATTTGATCATCATTTCTCAGGATTGACTGCACCGATTTCATTCAAACTAGTCGTAATCGAAAGCTTATATTCCCATTATATAATAAAATTGTCGTTAGATTTTCTATTACGGTTTTAGTTTATTAAATATCTTAACTGAAAGTTTACTTGACGTGAAATTCCAGATAAGCTACTTGGTAGCGCCGCATCGAGAACAATGACTGTCAATGCTTGGATCATATTTTTTATATATTTGGCGTCGCGACGCTACCACGTCGCTTGATCACCTATCTGGTAGATATCAGAGCAGATCTCCGTCACACCAAGGAATATGCTACGCGGAACACATAAAATTGCGGATCTCCGACTATACGCAGCCAACAACACGGAAATACGCACGTACGGTACTAAAACACAAGTATTGGATATTGACTTACGATGACCTTTCCGATGGAGCTTCGTGATAGCCGACGTAAAACAGTCGATAATAGGAGCTGACTTTCTAGTACACTATGGCATCCTACCTGATCTGAAAAATCGCAGATTGATCGATGAATGTACAACTTTAATTATGAACACATTCCAGCTACACTAAACAACCTACCGTGTTAATCGCAAATAGCAGCTGCAAGATAGAAAATTTGTTATGCAAATATATCGAGATAACCCGATCCATAGCATTATAAACGCTACGCACGAGGTACATCACTACATTGCAACTAACGGTCCCCCAGTAGCAGAACGTCCTCGCCGACTGCTACCTCAAAAATACGTTGCCACCAATAAAAAGTTTGAAACAATGTTAGAACAAGGAATTTACTAACCATCTTCTTCACAATGGGCCAGCCCATTACACTTGATTAAAAAAGAAAATGGCAACTGGAGACCATGTGGAGATTTCCACAAACTTAATAGTGTAACAATTCCAAATAAGTACACTCTCTCACATACAAGACTTTACATACCAACTGGCAGGATGCACCATATTTAGTAAAATCGATCTAATCAAGGCATACTTCCAGATTCCAGTAGCAGAAGAGGTCAGACAAGAAACAGCAGAAACAACATCATTTGGATTATTCGAGTTCAACAGAATGCCATTTGGTCTAAGAAACGCAGCGCAATCCTTCCAAAGATTTATAGATACAGTATTACGCGGATTGAAGTTTTGCCATGTATACATAGACGATTTGTTAGTAGCATCAAGGAAGAAGAACATCAACAACACCTAGAGGAGGTATTCAAACGCCTAATAAAATATGGTCTTTCCATAGTCTTAACATAGCGAAAAGCAAACTTGCAGAAGACGAAGTCGAATAGCTAGGATACAAGATAAAAGACAGAATCCAAACTCTGGAAGAAAGAATGACAGCCGTGATGACCTTCAAAAAGCCAAGCAATACCGCTGAACTCCGAAGGTATTTAGGGATGGTCAATTTTTATCATCGATTAATCGAAAATGCAGGAATAATACTCGCTCTACTCAACTGACACTTAGCCAACAAAAAGAAAAAAAGATAACCCATCAATTGGATAACCACAGAAAAGGAAGCATTTCAGAATAGCAAGGAACTACTCGCAAAAACAACCTTATTAGCTCATCCAATAGAAGATGCCAAGCTAATAGTAAAAACCGATGCTTCAAACATTGCAATGGGAGCTGTACTAGAACAATATATCCGGAAATTGGAAACCATTAGGATTCTACTCGAAGAAATTATCTGACACACAACAAAGATACAGTACTTATGACAGAGTTTTGTTAATTGAATTACGTCGTATTTGAATTACGTAATTTAATTACATTGTATTTTAATTATATAGTAATTGAATTATGTTGTGATTGCATTACATAATTTAAACCTTTAAATTAATTTAATTGCTAATTACTCTATTCATAAGTGTAATGGAATTACATTCTAATTGAAATCCAATGTATTTGAAATACAATGTAATAAAATTACTCAGAACTCTGAAAACTTGAAATAAATGTTTGGTAAACCTGCATAAAAGGGGATCCTGCTCGTATGACTGACTTTAACATATGTTGTCAAGGTCATCCTCCTGAGTAACATTCCAAAGGTTTTAGCCGTCGGTCGTTTAAAAAGTTATAGACAAAAAACGTTTTATGAATTTCATATAATTTTCGGACACCATGTACAATAATAGACCTAGATTTTAATAAAAATAAGTGTTATAGATACAACATACATTTCTGACACTGTATACATAGAATCATAAACATATATGAACAGGCATGACAATACCGTTTAGTTTCTCTTTACAATTTAATACTTTGTATATAAACAGAAATGTTATTGTAAGAATATTTTACTTTTATTTTCCATCAATATTCTTCGTATTTATACACTTTTATTACACAGTCTGCTTCAAATCTTTGAGGTGATACATATATTCTCTAGTATATTACGTGAACATAATAATGCATTTATATGAATATTTTTACACTTAACATACAATTACGATAGTTTAATAAAATACCTTATTGATAAACAAGTTATTCGTGGCAGTGTTGAGTGTCCAAAATGTGGCAATCTTGTGACTTACGCAAATGTATTTAATAATTATACTATGCATTGCACTAATTATTATTATAAAACTGTACATAAACGAAAGAAACAAAAAATAACATGCAATTTTAAAATTAGTATGTTAAACACAATACTTGGTTTCACAAAACTTATTTAGATATGATAAAAATATGCCGATTCAATGAATATTTTTTAATGATACAACCACGTCATTATTTTCTATCTAATGAGTTGGAGATAGCTGAACACTGTTGTAGATTTGATTTTTGTAGAGGTACATTAATTTCACAAAATATTAGTATTTGTTAGTTATGTAAACATTATATTGTTTATATATATTTTTTATTTTATAGTTATTAACATAGTATTTTGCAAATGAAGAGCAACAACTTGGAGGACCGGGAATTATTGTAGAAATAGAGGCCAAAATTAGCAAAAGAAAATATAATAAAGATCTTATTTTAAAAGAACAGTGGGTATTTGGTAGAATAGAGCGTAACAGTCGCAAAATTTTTATTCTTCCCGTAAAAGACCGACATTCTGAAACTTTATTACCATTGATTCGAAAATACATTGCACCTGGCTCTATTATTCATAGTCACTCTTGGAGTGTATATGTTAGTATTCGAAATGAAAATTACGTATATCTCACAGTGAATCATTCACAAAATTTCGTTGATCATAAGAGAGAGACTAGAATTCATATTTAACTATGGCGAGAAATGCGTTCCAATATATCAGGTTTTGATACTCAGAAAGATAACTATGAGCATTATATTTCTGAATTTTTGTTTAAAAGATTACATGATTTTAATGAATGAATTGATACTTTCTTTGCTATCATGAAAAAAATGTATCCAATAATAATTAATTCATTATTAAAATTATGTTACTAGATTATTATCTAGTACCTCTGAACGACGATCAAGGTTAGATGCAGAATGAACTTCGCTTCGCTTTGCAAAGTGTATGCGTGGACACAGTGGATTCCGCCCCTGCGGGGGGATCCACTTCCGAAAGATAGATCTATTATTGTACAATTCCACACAAGTTTGCAACTTTCCATGCGAAGCGAGATACACCCCACACCATCCCTGAGTCAGTGCGAAACGAGGTCTATAATTGTACAGTTCCACATAGGTGCAACTTTCCACGCGAAGCGAGGTCCACCCCACGCCACCTCTGAGTCAGTGCGAAACGAGATCTATTATTGTACGATTCCACATAGATTTGCAACTTTCCTAAAGCGAAGTTCACCTCGTATCACCCATCTGTTATTTCCTCCACTTACCAGCATACGTGTTCTAACATGAGTGAATGGATCTCGTTTTATGAGGAAAGTTGCAAACCTATGTGAAATCGTACAATAATAGATCTCGTTTCGCACTGACTCAAAGATGGTGTGGGATGGACATCAAATTGGCAAAATTTGTTGCTAGTTCTATGATCCCCTTAGAATAGTTGAAGACTCGTGTTTTAAGGAATTCTTGAATCTTTTCAATGTTTCCTCGGGCTACAAATAACAAATAGACGCTCTCTAGTGAGACAATTTGATAAACTTTATAAAATGTTTAATAGTATAATTCGAGAAAAGATAATAAAAATTGACTTTGTTTGCACCACGGAAAACATATGGTCCTCGAAAAAGAGTTTTTTTATGCGTAACATGTCATTGGATTAACGATTCTTTGGAGAAGGAATCAGTTACTCTGACTGGCCGGAGGTTTCGTGATCCCCATAATTACTATATATAGAATTGCTGAATTATTAAATTAAATAAACCAAGATTTTAACATTCACACTAACAAAATTACAGCAACAGTAACAGACAATGGAAGCAACCTTTTGATAATTATTTACTTTAGGGGGAGTAACCGGATGACCTTGGCCTTGACGTATGTTACAGAGGTCATCCTTCTGAATAACCTTCAGAAGGTTTTAGCCGTCGCTCGTTGAAGTTATCAACATAAGAAGTTATAAATGGAATGTAAATTTTATTGACACCGTGTAGATAGAACTATAGTATATAGTATAACCTATATAAACATTAATAATACCTTTCGGAAGTGGAGCCCCCCGCAGGGGGCGGAATCCATTGTATCCACGCGTATCCATTTTACTTTGACTCTCACAAAGAGTGAACTTTGCTTCACCTTGCAAAGTACACGCGAGATCCACCTTACACCACCTCTGAGTCAGCGCGAAATGAGGCCTATTATTATATGGTTCCACATGGGTTTGCAACTTTCCATGCGAAACGAAGCCTACCCCACACGAGCGGGTTCCGTTAGCGCACGGTGCGATAGCGCACCAACCCGATAGCACACGAAAAATTGACACAATTCCCGATAGCGCACCAACCCGATAGCCCACGTCCCGATAGCACACAAAGTAAATCGCGCATAATCCCGATAGCGCACCAACCCGATAGCACACCAACCCGATAGCGCACGAAAGCACTATCCCCTCACACACGCACTCACACACACACACACACGCGCGCGCGCGTGGTCTATTATTGTATGGTTCCACATGGGTTTGCAACTTTCCATGCAAAACGAGGTCTACCCCACACTACCTCTTAGTCAGTGCGAAACGAAGTATGGTTCCTCGTTTCGCATAGAAAGTTACAAACTCATGTAGAACCATACAATATAGTTCTCGTTTCGCACTGACTCAGAGGTGGTGTGGGATGGACCTCGCTTCGCATGGAAAGTTACAAAACCCATGTGGAACCATACAATAATAGACCTTGTTTTGTGCTGACTCAAGGGTGATGTGGTGGACCTCGCTTTGCATAGAAAGTTAAAATAACCTTGACCTTTTTAGAAGTCAAATCAACATTGTTTAGGAATTCATATAGTCGCATGTTGCACATAATTCGTGGAAATTTTTTCGTTAATAATTTTTAATAAAAACGAGCGATGGCTAAAACCTTTTGAAGGTTACTCAGAAGGGTGACCTCTATAACATATGTCAAGGTCAAGGTCATCAGAGGTTATTCCCCTAAAATAAATAATTATCAAAAATTTTTTCATGGCTATAAATAATGAAAATATCAATAGAATCTCACACTCTCTACCAAAACATCTAAAATGTGCTGCTCACACTATTAGTCTGTGTCTTAGGACTGATGTTAGTAATTTTATCAAGCGTTTCAAAGAATTTCAGGAATTGCATAAGAGCGGGATCCGTTAGCGCACGGTGCGATAGCGCACCAACCCGATAGCACACGAAAAATTGACACAATTCCCGATAGCGCACCAACCCGATAGCCCACGTCCCGATAGCACACAAAGTAAATCGCGCACAATCCCGATAGCGCACGAAATGTTGGAAGCACTATCCCCTCACACACGCACTCTCTCTCTCTCACACACACACACACACACACACGCGAGGGGTGCAAGGGGGCCTTTGGCCCCCCTCCCGCACCCACCCCGTCCCCCTCGCTTCGCGTGAAAAGTTGCAAAGTGAACCCGTGCGCTATCGGGTTGGTGCGCTATCGGGATTGTGCGCGATTTACTTTGTGTGCTATCGGGACGTGTGCTATCGGGTTGGTGCGCTATCAGGAATTGTGTCAATTTTTCGTGTGCTATCGGGTTGGTGCGCTATCGCACCGTGCGCTAACGGGATCCTCCCGTTGGATTGCAGTTTACATCAATCAGGTGCAACTGGGTGGAACAGCCTTTACGATTCACTAAAACAAATATTGCATAAAGAAAAAGTGGTATCCTTGTGTAGATCGCTGGGAGTAACAATTTTTCTGCCAACCGACTTCACATTGAAGAACACATTATGTGTACACATCCCCTCGCAGAAGCTTTGGACATTCTCCAAAGTGAAAAGAATACTTTTTACGGAATTTTATTCTTTGTCTGCTAATTGTTCAAAGGAAATTTAAAAAAATTAACCGAAAGAGAGACACCTCTTTTTTATTACAGGCCTTTAGCGGAATGCTTGTTGGCCTTATTTAAAAACAGATTTGAAATATTCCTGAATCTGAGTACTCCCAAGTCCCAGAGACCGCGGCAATAGTCGCATTATTATATCCACTATTTAAGAAGAAATAGATGAGGTGTATATCTCTTGAGAAACATGAAAAAATACTAACAATAAGAGCCTTCAAAACAGCTGTTGGTAAACAGATGGATGCATACTTTCAATCTAGTCAGTCAAGAGAATCGTGCACTTTTAACAACTTTTTCTATTTGGTTCTCCTTCGACAAATAAAGAAGCAGAAACCACAACTTTAGATGCCGAACTCCACGTGCTTCAATATTTTAAGGATCCACCGTAAGACCTACATATGTTTAATAAATGTCCATCAGTTAAACGAGGTTTTATTTAATATAATACACCACTCGCTTCGTTTGCAGCTGTAGAAAGAATGTTTTCTTATGCGATGATTACCAACCTTCCAAAATGTAGGAATCTTAGTGACAAGATGTTTGAACAAAGAGTATTCATTAAAACCAATTTAAAGTTGGCTGACAATTGCCATCAGTAAATGTGATCTCATAAGTGATTAGTGAAAAGTTAAAAATGTTCTTTTTTTCAGGTTCCTCCAATTAGGTACTATTACATTTTCTGTCTGTATTAATTTTTTCATCTGAGATACACATTAGATGATTATTGTATTGTAAGTTAGGTAAAGAAGGTACCTATTTCCTTTCTTAAATTTATATTCGTTTTGTAAAACAAACGTAATAAAGAAGTTTATTTCTAATCACATATGAATTTATGAATAATGTTCATCATTGATATTAATCTTTTTCTTTTGGAAACTATTTATATGGCTTTTTTCACTTCTTATTACCTCTCAATTTCGTTTTTTCCACTTCTCATTCGTTACAAAGTATGATATAATTCGTAATTACATTGTATTTTGTAATTGTATTTCAATTATAAAAACGAATTACATTTTAATTTAATTGAATAAAAAACTAAAATTATGAATAACCATAAGAAATTAGGCTCTGTATATTAAAACATAAATTTAAATTTAAACGGGCAGTCAGAGCCAAACGCGGATGGTAGTGCGTAAGTTCAACGAGAATTAAGTTTTCGTTGAAACTTATTTGTGTGCACAGGGCACAAATTTTCTTGGTACGATACCAAGCAAATTTTAAACTACCCGTTTAAATTTAAGTTTATGTTTTAATATACAGAGCCTAATTTCTTATAGTTATTTAAAGTTCACGCCGGCGGAAGATGGCGTTGTTCTTCATTTTAATATATATTTGTAGACGACCGAGAAGTATCGAGTTGAAGGGTCTGAATAGCTCAGTGGTAAGAGCAGTCACCCGACAAGCGAAAGACGGGTTCGATTCCCGATTCAGCGACTTTCGGCCCGATATTTTTCTCGCCTACAACACTACAGGGGGGAAAGAGGGATAATAATTAAATAAATTCTCGAATTGAGAATTATTTAAAATTTGCTTGGTATCGTACCAAGAAAATTTGTGCCCTGTGCACACAAATAAGTTTCAACGAAAACTTAATTCTCGTTGAACTTACGCACTACCATCCGCGTTTGGCTTTGACTGCCCGTTTAAATTTAAGTTTATGTTTTAATATACAGAGCCTAATTTCTTATAGTTATTCAAAGTTCACGCCGGCGGAAGATGGCGTTATTCTTCATTTTAATATATATTTGTAGGCGACCGAGAAGTATCGAGTTGAAGGGTCTGAATAGCTCAGTGGTAAGAGCAGTCGCCCGGCAAGCGAAAGACTCGGGTTCGATTTCCGATTCAGCGACTTTCGGAAAGAGCTGAATTTCGAATTATAAAATAACTGAATACCATGTAATTGAATTACTATATAATTATATTAATTCATGAAGTAATTCGATTGTAATTTTACACAACTCTGACGTATGACCGCGAATTATTGGCGATATATTCAGCTTTGAAATTTTTCAGACACATGGTCGAAGGACGAGACGTAACAATCGTGACAGACCATAGACCGCTACTATACGTATTTCAACAACCATTAGACAAGGCATCTGAGAAACAGAGAAGACAGTTGTTTTATTAGTCAAATTACGACTCAAATAACTTATTTAACAGGAAAGGAAAATACAGTGGCGGACGCATTATCCCGTATTGAGGAAATCAATATGCCAATAGAGGTCACAACGGACGAATTAGTCCAAGAACAATAAAAGGACGAGGAACTCCAGACTCTATTGAGATCTAAAACCGCTCTTAAATTAAAAGAACTTCGTTTAGACAATGGAGACAAAACAATCTATTGCGACGTCACAGATCAAATTAGAATATACGTTCCGACATCCCTGCGGAGAAGAATATTCAACGTGACACAAATTTCACATCCTTTTTTTTCTTCAAAGAAGAGGAAAATGCATTACGCACACCCCCGACACATTCGGCGCGTTGGGGGTAGTGTCGGACTTCCCGGCCCTTAGGAGAAAGCTAATCCTTCTCCCAGGTGTGCAATGCCGGGTATACCGACTAAAAACCTCCCCTTATTATGGCCAGCATCGAGTATATACAATACCCCGATACCAGCCAGTATTTAAGTCGGCCGCCAGTCTTCACTCTCGACACCCTACACGCGGGTCAGTAGACCCATAGCGGAGGACAGGGCCCTATCCCGCACAGAAGGATTTAACCCCTCCCTTGCTCCACCCGGGCAGGAGAATGGCCCCTGTTTGTCTGTTTCCAGCAGTTACGCTCTTTCCCGGGGGGGAGGTACAGCCCTCCGCCCTCAGGATGCGTGTGGCACGGTGCCCCAGATCCACACAGAGTGGATACTGCAGGGACGCCGCGCGATAGCCTCGCAGCCGATGGAAGGAGGCGGATGGGGAAGGCATCTGTAACAGCGCCTCCCCCTGTTAGTCCTCACTACAGGTGTTGGCGGTATGCCGCGCCTCAAGGCACCTGTAGCACCGCGCGGCAGTGATGCCAGAAATGAGCTGCTGCACGCTCGGCACAGTCGCGCACACAAAGAAAAGGAGCCGTGTACGTGTGGCACTCGGCACTCGGCTACCTTCGGGCAGTAGAAGAGTGCCGACGTATAATCTACTGTCTCCTTTTCTCTCGAGCTATAGGTAACGCCTCGAGAATCGTATGTCAGTGGCTTGATCCGTTTATCAGATCTCGCGTAAAAACTTGTAAAATTTACGCGTAAAATTAAATAAATTTTTAATCTTGTCAAAAATTAAATAAATTAATTAAATAAATCTCCTAATACAATTTATTTTGTATATAAGATATAAACTAATTTGAAAAATAAAGGATAGAGAGAATAAATGATAAAAATCCACTCTTGGCACACATTTTTTTCTTAAGAAATAAATATAAAAAGATAGATGCAAAATATAAAGGAATATAAAGAAAAGAACACATACATTAATATTTTCTAATAAATAATATAACATTTTAATAGCATGTATAACATTTTATCAATTTGTAAATAAACAACGTACATGTTGTTGCTCAACGGAAATCGTGAGAAAGTGGTGGTCTCTTCCGTCAAGAGAAGATGTAAAAAATATTTTCTTAGAATATATATAGGATGTCCCATTTTAAAAGTTCCATTAGATTATCTCTTTAGAAAAGCATTTAAAAAAAAAATGTTTCAAACAAAAGTTGTTTGGTTCGAAGGGGGACATAAGATGGTGCCATTGATTTGACCTTGGAGAGTCATTTGAAGGTCACATGAAGGTGATCTTGAATTTCTTAAATGGAATACCCTATATATTTTTACATATTCTTGTAGCTTATCGCGAGAGCTTTCTAACACTATAATTAAGTATTTTTCATTAAGTACTTTTCGAGTTATGAGGCTTGAAATAATTTCTTAATTTTACATAAACCATAAAATATCTAGTAAAATATTCATTTTCGATTATCTGACCTTAATACTTTTATGCACAGAACAATGTGAGGAATCAATTGGTGTAAAGAAAACACATAGTTTCTAAAAAAATTTGTAATTTGCAATTACCAATTACATATTTTTTCTCAAAAACAACTGTTTTTTATTTACACTAATTGATTTCTCACATTGTTCTATGCACGAAAGTATTAAGATAAGATAATCGAAAAATGAATATTTTACTAGATATTTTATGGTTTATGTAAAATTAAGAAATTACTTCAAGCCTCATAACTCGAAAAGTACTTAATGAAAAAATACTTAATTATAGTGTTTTGGAAAGCTCTCGTGATAAGCTACAAGAATATGCAAAAGTATATAGGGTGCTCCGTTTAAGAAATTCAAGGTGACCTTCATGTGACCTTCAAATGACTCTTTAAGGTCAAACCAATGGCACCATCTTATGTCCCCTTTCGAACCAAACAACTTTTGTTTGAAACATTTTTTTCTTAAATGCTTTCCTAAAGAGATAATCTAATGGAACTTTTAAAATGGGACATATCTGTATATTGCGACGTAATATTTTTATACTCGGTTGTTAGAGGATGAGAGGGAGCGAAAACGTCAAAAACAAGTAACGAAAAAGAATACTCGCGCTCGGAGGAACAGGGATGGAGGGTGTTCTGCGCGAGCCGCGGTGAAACGAGAGCCGTATCGAGATCTCGAAATTGGGCGCCAGATACGGTATTTCATATATCAATTCACTAAACGCCAAAATAACGCGACAAACGCTAGCCTTAGCTAGCTCGCCTAACGGTAGAGGGACAGGGTCTATGGAAAAGGATGTTATAATTATTTTATACGAGGCTTTACGAAAATGGATAATTCGACAAACACGACAGAATCTAACATTCACGAAAGGCCAACACTCAAATAATTTACGCGCTTAGTATAGAAAAATATAACGTTTATTCAAAAAAAATAAAATAAAATAAAAGAAGTAACAAATTAAAGAAAAAATAATAGTAACATAAATTAGAGAATAACTCAAGTAAACGAAATATTAACAATTAACAAATAATTCGACCGGTAATCGTAATCATAGGATAATGTATCGCACAACGCGGAATCAGACGGATTGAATATTCACGCGAAATCGAAAATCTAAGAAAGCGCTAAGACATTCCTTGTATTTCTTCTAGCTCGTTTTTATGGCCAGATTCAGCGAGGCCGAACGGCGCATCGAAGAACGTAACGGCAAAACGACAGTCAAATCTTCGACTTATTTTATGGGCCTTTTTCGCACACCCTTTTACTCGCTCTAATATTCAGTCTCGATATTCAAACCGACAGCAATTCGACAGAATGCTCCATAATCAAGCGAGAATAATTCTTTAATTTGCGTAGACGATAGAGCTCGCTTGCGATGAGCACGGTCAATGCGATCGATAATCGATAGTCGTCGGATATCGCTTACGCCGCACAGTGGGGCCAAATCCCGAAAAGCTGGCCAAAACCTCAAATAAAGTTAGATTGGAACAAAACTTGATATACAAGTATTTTCGAGATCGCTGATTACAAATCTAAAATCAAAATTACTGTAAACAAAATGGCGGATCTAATATGGTAGACGATTTTGTGAAAAATGTTAGATTTTTATAAATATCACGATATACGGAGATTTTTGAAGTCGCTAATTAAAATAAACAATACTCTGATGAAGGAATTTTCTTTATTATAAAAAAATTTGACTTGTAAATATTACTTCCTTCACACTTTTAAAGCGTCTAATTGTCCTACAGAGTGTAATCTCATTTGAGTAGCATATGCCAATTCATCCGAAGTTAATGCACGGACTTTTTCGGTCTTCCTTCGATCTGTCACTACAAGATGTAAATTCTATAGAAGGGCGACCGCCCTTATTGATCGGTGTCTTTTGAAAAGCAGATACTGGAAAGTATACGGACGCATTAAGCCATTCCTCGTGTCTTTGGTAAAAGACTTTCTCCGTTCTATTGGCATTTTGCCACATATTTCTCATTTTATAAAATAACTTTGAAAAAGACGCTTTCATAACATCACGTTTACTTATTGAGTGTGCACTCTTTTCCAAAATTTCTCTTTCCAGGTATTTTATTATAGTACTTAATCCATCTTTTAAATGCTCTTTAATGATTATGAAAACTTCCTTTCGAGTATATTGTAATTGTGCATCACTAGATCTTATAAAAAAATCCCATACAAATAAAAAACTTATTTGCATATTAAAACTTACACTTTGACTGTAGTGATTTCAAATCAGATTGACAGTTAACCAGTTCACTGGTAATGGCCCATATATGGCCAAAAAAAAGTGCCACAACTGGTAATGGCCCATATATGGCCACTATGAATAACTTTGCCAATTTTCAACGGATTTGCATGAAACTTGATACACCCACATTTTTCGGGTCGTTGATGACAAATTTGGGATCGAAATTTTAAAATTCAAAATGGCGGATTTAGTATGGTGAATTAATTTTGTTATTCTATTATTATATTTGTTATTATTAGGTGTGTGAATTAATTCGGTCCGTTTTTTTCTTCCAAAAAAAGACGTGTGAAAAAACATGAAAAAGTACACTAATCAAAGTATTTGCCATCGTTTGCTATTATTTTATCCCATCTGTATAGCAGTTGTTGTATTCCGTGATGGAAAAACGACTCGTCCTTCGAAGCGATCCATTCATTGAGCCATTTCTCTATTTCTTCATAATTGTTGGTGCTGGTCCGAAAGCCCGTGTGCCATCGATCTGAACAAGTGATAATCGGATGGAGCAATGTCTGATGAATACGGCGGGTGAGGTAAAACGTCACAGCCAAGTGCTTCCAAGGTGGCCTTCACAATCTTTCCAACACGTGGCCGAGCGTTATCGTGCTGGAAGATCACTTTGTCGTGTCTGCATATTCCGGCCGCTTATTCTTCAATGCGTTGTTTAAACGGATCAATTGTTGGTAAAGTTCGGCAGTGATGGTTTGGCTCTGTTTTAATAGCTCATGCACTACACCCTTCTGGTCCCACCATATACAGAGCATTACTTTCTTGCCGTGAATATTCCGCTTTGGTGTCGATGTGGATGGTTTTCCTGGGTCGCAAATGGATTTCCTTCGTTTGGGATTATCGAAATATATCCACTTTTCGTCTCCAGTCACAATACGATGCAAAAAACCTTTTCTTTTTTGCCTGGCAAGCAAGATTTCAGACATGGCTTTTCGCCTCTCGATGTCTCTTTCTTTCAGTTCGTATGGCACCCATCTTCCTTCTTTGTAAATCTTTCCCATGGCTGCCAAACGCACAGAAATTGTTGATCGATCAACATTCAACAATTGTGCGAGCTCATGTTGCGATTGACATGAATCTTCATCGATTAGCGCCTGCAATTCCTCGTCCTCGAACTCCTTCGGCTGACCTGGACGAGGTTTGTCATCGACACTGAAATCATCACTTTTGAAACGTCGAAACCATTCTCTGCATGATTTATCGGTGGGAGCACTTTCACCATAAGCTTCTACGAGCATTCGATGAGCTTCAGCGGCTGATTTCTTCAAATGAAAACAGAAAATGAGAACTTCCCGGAAATGATGCTTTTTGGGCTCGAATTTCGACATTTTCGAATCAGATAAACACGATGTAATTGTTACAAACTCAAACGTTTATCAACTGAATATTATTGCCAGATGTCAATACTAAACCATAAAGCCTTTTGCAGACATTAGAGATTAGAAAATTACATAGTACAGCAATTGACCGCCAGATGGACCGAATTAATTCACACACCTAATATATTGTTGTTATTATATTTGTTATTCCATTAGAGAAGATTCAAATTCGATATGTTCAAGTTTGAATGTCTTGAACTAATCCGTTATCTGCGACCAAAAAACGTACCGAGTGTGATATATTTCCATAATGAAATAAAGTTAATCACTAGAAATCGCCATATTGAATCTGCCAGTTTAAATTTTGCAATTTTATCTATAGATTCATCATGAGAGACTCGAAAAACGCGAACATATCGAATTTGATCTTCTCCATAATGAAATAAAATTAGTCCGCCATATTGGATTCGCCATTTTGAATTTTGAAATTTCGACCCTTAATTCGTCACCAGCGACGCAAAAAATCCCTTATAGATAAACTTTTATGTAAAATACGAATTTATTTGCTCTCACCAGTTTTGGCACAAAACGTTGATTTGTGAAAACCGGGTGTACCAGTGAACTGGTTTTCTTATTCTGTATTGTAAAGAAAAAAGTAAAATTTTTTTGAAAATTGATAAAATTTAACATTTTTCATGATTTTAAATAAAGACTATGATAATTAATTCAAAAAATAATTTATATTTATTAAAAATATACTTATACATATGTGTGTTGCGACGTGTTTCTTTTAATATTTGAGAATTTTCCTCGGATGTTAGAGAGAGAGAAAGGTGGGAAATGAAACGTCGTCAAAAACGCGAGGCGCATAGAGATTACCCGCGCTCGGGGGAACTAGGATGGAGGATGTTCTCGCGCGAGCCGCGGCGAAGCGAAGGCCGTCTCGAGATCTCGAAGTTGGGCGCCAGATACGGTCTCTCACGTATCAGTTCGCTAAAACGACAGAATGACGCGACAAACGTCAGCCTGTTCCGCCACGGGCCGACTAGCTCGCCTAACGGTAGAGGGGCAGGGTCTGTTGAAAGGAAGATCTAATTATTTTATGCGAGATTGTCGGTGATTACGAAAATTGACAAACACAACGGACTTTAACAATCACGAAAGGCTAACACTCAAATAAATTACGCGAATTTAGTGTAACAGAAAATATAACAAATTTATTTAAATAAATGAAATATAATAGAAAAGAATCTAAAGAAAAAGAATTAATGAACCCCCGAAAGGAATAATAATGACAATAATTAGCAAGTCTGAATTATCGAAATATAACTACGGTTAATATAAATTCGAAATTTTGAAGTAACGTTCAACGGATACTTCTTCGGCAGCGGTGATAACAATAACAATACGAAATTGAGACTATAAGAACGCGTTGATATTTGTCGTCCTCCGGGCCCGTTTTTATGGCCGGACTTTGCGAAACCGAACGGCTTTTCGAGATCGTAACGGAAATTTCGACAACCTCATTAACGACTCAATTTTACAGATCTTTTTGCATTATCCTTTCACTCGCTCTTTTAATCGACAGCCCTATGTTCGAAAAGAGGCTTACTAATTGAGCGAGAGTAATCAAGCAATTTGCGAAGACGGAAAATCTCGCTTGCGACGAACAAGATCAATGCGGTCGATATTCGCTAGCCGTCGGATGCCGCTTAATCTCCTTTCGGCGTAACGTCTTTTCACTCACGCGCAGCTCTAATTACGGCGATTTTTTAGTGTACCGTAAGTTATCGCACACCGCGACACATTCATACGCACGACCAATATCTCGAAAGAAGCGCAAGTCATACACGTAACGAGCGCGACAAGGACAGCACGACATTCGCAACGTCATGATACGCACACGGTCACACACTCACATGCATACTAATTAATAATGAAAGTCGCACGAAGATTGATCATGGGGATGTCTTACGCGGCGTCGACAATTCTTTTCGACCGCACGAAAAGCGAATGCAATCTACCGCGATTTACCGCGCACGTGGTCGATATACGAGAGCCGGTCGCTACGCGTTTTACAACACCCCGAATCACGAAGAGAGAGACGAACAATTCCTTATCGACTACGGCCGACGTTACGATCGTCCTTGATGCCTCGGTCACTTGTCTCCGGTCGCCCGAAATACACGAAAATTGGAAGCTCGGTACAAAGACCGAGCGACAACGAGACACGAAAATGGCGACGGCGACAGAGCGGCCAGTCCGCGTACAAGATCGCGTACGTGGCTCACAAATTAGCGATGGGCAACCTCACCGATACTTCCTCCCGTGGTCTGGGGATGATCCTCGGCTCGTCCTCTTTCTCCGCTCTCCGACGACGACACTCAATACCACAACGAGGATACTAACAAACGAGCTACTTTACGCTGAGAGCGACCGCACCAGAGTGTCTCCCTGGATCTCGCGATCCAGGGTCGATAACGGCGTCAATCCGGCGCGCAGGGGTGCGCGGGTTCGCGGCCAATAGCGCCGCGACACGCGAGATATCAATGCGCCCTGCAACAACGCCGTATCGGGGCCCGTAATGGCCCGGATAATTCGAAAATCAGAATCTCAGCGACCCTGCTGTCGGCGGTCTTCTTTTATGCCGCTCGTCCGTCTTCGGTCCTCGGAGGGTAGCGCCGATTCCAGTCCTTGACAGCCGTTTTGGTTTCCGCTGTTCCTCTTTTTTTCGTGGGGTGAATTCCACCCGCGTCTTGGCTCTGTCCTGCTCCTCGGGCGCTATCTCCGTTCTCGAATCGGAGGCCGTAAATGTAGTACCAGTGGTCGTAAATAGGCTTCTCCTTCTGCCTCTTCCGGTTGTTTACCGGCGGGTTGCCCGACGTACAAAATAATAAATAAAAAAAATAAAAACAATTAGTAATGACGCAAAATTATAACTATAGCTCGTCCCTCCGGAGATTTCGATACGGCTCTCGCAATCTTTTTCTGGCGCGGCCGCTCGGCTCGCGCCCCGTCAAGATTTCCGGGGCGGATGGACGCGCGTTGGGACGGCAACGTCACAGTGTATATATACAGGGTAATTCAAAATAACCCCCTTGTCCCTGAAATGACACATTCTTGAATCAATTCTAAGACGATTTATCCTTTGGCAAAATTTCGTCCGAAGCTTAGTTTTTGAATTATTAAAGGAAGTAGTTAACGTATGACGGGTCGAATACAAGAGGCAGGCAAGACTGGCGCGATTCACCGTCAGACGCGGGTGCTTACGCGGGGCGCTTGCTGCGATCAGCTGGTCGCTATACACATACACACACATGCGAACACATACGTTCTCTCTCTGTCTGTCTGTTTGTCTGTCTCTCTCTCTCTCTCACTCACCTGTAATTTTTTTTTTACGAGAGGGGAAAATGCATTTTATGCATACCCATCGGTCGATCCAGTGAGTTATGTGGGACTCGAGTACCAAGTCGAATTACCAACTCGGTACTCCCTACCCACTAAAAACCTCTCTCTTTTCACGAATTTCCTTTGACACACTGTCCCTCTGACTTCCCGAGATCTATTTTCACATAACGTCAAAAAATAGTTATTATTACCTTGTCCGATGACTTTTGATGTATTGCTGTAATTGCTTGAAGGAGAAATGAATTTTCCGATAGATCGTACGTTCTCAAATTTAACGTAGATATCACGTTGCAAAAGACAAGAAATCCACACTAAATGATTAACTGTTTTTCTTCTTTCTCTCTCATGAACTGTATTCTTTTATAAACTTTAACGTAATCACATTTATTTACTCACTCGATGAGACAAGAAATTTACTAATGACTATCACTAATCACTATTAATCACTGTCGAATAATAACTGTTGGCGATTAAAAATCACTCGATGAAAGAAACATGCGCGGACACGTTACTACACGACGCGACGACGCGACAATGCGACGATAATTATTCGGCGACTGCAAGCAGTTTTTTGTCATGGTAGGTTGCGGTAGGTTGTTACTACTGGCGCTATCGAACGCGATCATGTGTTCGATTGAAGAATGCGGTAAACATAATAAACATTTAACATATTAATATTATTATTATCATGAATGTGTGTGATATCCATACATCGTATGATATCTATTTAAAAATTAATTAGATTAAATAAGTGTTTTTAAAATATTTATTACTTTTATTATTATCTTAAATAAATATTTAATATTAATATTTTATATGAATTATTAAAAAAAAAATTACAGGTGAGTGAGCGAATGAGAGAGAGAGAGAGAGAGAGAGAGAGAGAGAGAGAGAGACAGACAGACAGACAGACAGAGAGAGAACGTATGTGTTCGCATGTGTGTCTGTATGTGTATAGCGACCAGCTGATCGCAGCAGGCGCCCCGCGTAAGCACCCGCGTCTGACGGTGAATCGCGCCACCCTTGCCTGCCTCTTGTATTCGACCCGTCATACGTTAACTACTTCCTTTAATAATTCAAAAACTAAGCTTCGGACGAAATTTTGCCAAAGGAAAAATCGTCTTAGAATTGATTCAAGAATGTGTCATTTCAGGGACAAGGGGGTTATTTTGAATCACCCTGTATATACAGGGTGAGCCATTTTAAGTTACCCACCCCAATAACTTTTTTATTTTTGAATGTACAACAAAATATTTCAAATAAAAGTTGCTTGACTTCGAGGGGGACAGAAGATGGCAAAAATTTGACCTTGGATAGTCATTTGAAGGTCACATAAAGGTCACCTTCAATTTCTTAAATGGAACCTACTATTTTTCATTGCATATTCTTATAGCTTATCTCGAGAGCTTTCCAAAACACTATAATTAAGTACCTTTTCGTTAAGTACTTTTTGAGTTATAAGGCTTGAAATTATCAACTTTTTGACAAAATGTAAAATATCTTGTAAAATATTCCGTTTTCGGTAATCCGGTAATTCGGTAATTTCGGAATTAGTAATCGGAAATTTTCAAAACACCCCCAAAAATTGTATTTTGCATAAGCCGTTTCAGCTTCAAAGTTTACAAAACCATATGTATGGTTTACTAACTAAACAAAGTTTACTAGCTCCACACATGTGAAACCATACATATGGTTCGTGCAAAAGGCTTTAATGATTGTTTTAAACTCATACCACTATTTACATTTCTATCCACTATTCTACGATTTGGGGTGCTTTATTAACGTGTCCCCTTGCCTCTCACGATTTGGGGTGCTTTATTAACGTGACTCACGCCCACGCAAATTCTTATCGCAAGTGCTCAAACACACCTCCATTTTGTTCGATACATTGCATCACGCGTAATCGAAAATTGTTTTCGACTTTTTGCAGTGTATCGTCAGTGATATCTTGGAAAGCGCGTTGAATTCGCAATTTCATCGATATATATCGTCTACGATAGTTGTAGGTTGTGTCGCAAACACTTTTTCCTTGACATAACCCCATAGGAAAAAGTCCATAGGCGTGAGATCAGATCTTGCTGGCCACTCTTGGGTTCGACTACCTATTCCAATCCACCTATGGAATTTCTCGTTGAGGTATGTAGTGGTTAAGCGACCCCTGTGGGCAGGAGCACCATCTTGTTGCAACCACATCCTACAACGAGAAAGATTTACATTTTCGAGGTTTGGTAACTCGTTTTGCAAGAATCGCAAGTAAGTTTCTCTATTTAAATGGCCATCGAAAAAGTAAGGTCCAATTACATGAGTCCCGATAATGCCACCCCAAACATTAATCGACCATTCGTACTGGTACTCCACGTTTCGCTGCCAATGTGGATTGTGATTAGACCAATAATGGCAGTTGTGTCGATTCAGTCCTCTGTTGCTAAATGTTGCTTCATCTGTAAACAGGACGTACATGAAGAAATATGGGTCTCTCTGATATTGATTCCTAGCCCAGTTAAAAAATTGAAGCCTACGGTTAAAGTCTCGAGCTTGGAGCTGCTGTGTCAAAACAATGTGGTAAGGATGGAATTTTACAAATCTCAGTACTCGACTTACCGTCCTTTGTGGGATACCATGCTCCCTATCAATCATCCTTGTCGAGATGTGAGGATTTTGTTCTACTGCTGCCAGCGTCACCAAAATATTATTTTCTTTCGGGCCAATCATTTTCCTATTACGTTTTAAATGACCCTATTGAGCCCGGCGAAGCAATAATGTTATAGTCCTGCGCGTCGGGTGTCGTCTATCGGGAAACCTAGCGGCATACATCCTTTCCGCTGTTCTCAAGTTGTCATTGCACAACCCGATTATTTTTATCATGTCAACCATTTCTGCTGGGCTATAATCTCCCATAATTAATAATCGAATGAATAACAATTCCCCCTTCCTTGCGCCTCACATATTTTTCTAGTCTGCGAATATTGTTTTCTAGCAATTATTCGTTAGGTTGAAAAATGTGTGAATGCTCTCTCCACAGGATATGCGTCAATGCCGTTGCCACGGATGGATTCTGTCGCTCGTTGATCAAATGGGCGTAAAGACACGTCCGACCTCCTCCCACATACATCCCTATCTTTCTCTGGAAGCCTGCCTCGGCCCTATCTTAGGGTCCATCCGCCACTGTTTGGTACAGTGGGGATTTTAGTATATACTAGAGGGATCTTGGGGGATGTGGTCACTCTACGGCGTTGTGCTCGTCGGTGCCGTTTCATACGGAAGGCCAGTCGGAAGCCAGCGTGCACGCGAATACCTCCACCGGCACTTATTTGATCAGCGAGCGACCTTTCAGGGATTCTCCGTGGCAATCGACATTGCATCCATCGAGCGAGATACCAACATCGCTCTGGAGTCGCATATCACTGTGTTAAAAAGCAGCATTAGGTGTGGGGTCTGGATAGCTCAGTGGTCTAGAGCAGTTGCCCGGAAAGCGAAAGACTCGGGTTCGATTCCCGATCCAGCCACTTGCACCTCACATATTTTTCTAGTCTGCGAATATTGTTTTCTAGCAATTATTCGTTAGGCTGAAAAATGTGTGAATGCTCTCTCCACAGGATATGCGTCAATGTCGTTGCCACGGATGGATTCTGTCGCTCGTTGATCAAATGGGCGTAAAGACACGTCCGACCTCCTCCCACATACATCCCTATCTTTCTCTGGACAGGGGGGGACAATTTTGTGCGTCATGTACATAACCTCAAAAGTAGCCCAAAAAGCCATTTTTCGAGTAAATAACCTCAAATATCTCAAAATCCTGACGTGATGGGCTAATTCTGACCTCAAATTCGGATTCTACGCAGAAAATTACTTCGGAAATGACCCCCAGCTGCCCAACAACAATCATGACCCCATTTTTTGTAGACCTGTGTTATCTTACTTTAATACTTTTATGCGCAAAATAAGTAAGTGGGAATGTACGTTGATTGAAAAGAGAGGCATAGTTGAGAGTATCCGACTCTCATTGTCTGATATTCACCGCGCTTGCGTTGCCAGACCACTTACGCTATTTTGGTTGGTTCCCGCACTCTAATACCTAACTGCTCTCTGGTTTTTTATTACTAATTCTTACTTGGCTATTTATTTTATTTGTACCGATATTAAAATACTTGATACATGCACTTAAAGAGCATAAATGTTTTACTCCTAATTAATTCTGGTAGAAATTTCGTGAAATATCTATATTAAAACGTTTAAAGCAAAAATTTCATAGCACAGCATACCTCGGCCGTAACTTTTCAAGGAAAAATCATAGATGACCATTCGACAGTTCATTTTGAAGGGAAAGAGTAGTACTAAATGATGCAATTAGAAGAAAAGAGCTAAAAAATTTGGTGCGTCCTGTACATAACCTCAAAAGTAGCCCAAAAAGCCATTTTTCGAGTATATAACCTCAAATATCTCAAAATCTTGACGTGATGGGCCAATTCTGACCTCGGATTCGGATTCTACGCAGAAAATTACTTCGGAAATGACCCCCAGCTGCCCAACAACAAAACCTTGTAGACCTGTGTAATCGAAAACGGAATATTTTACAAGATATTTTACATTTTGTCAAAAAGTTGATAATTTCAAGCTTTATAACTCAAAAAGTACTTAACGAAAAGATACTTAATTATAGTGTTTTGGAAAGCTCTCGAGATAAGCTACAAGAATATGTAATGAAAAATAGTAGGTTCCATTTAAGAAATTGAAGGTGACCTTTGTGTGACCTTCAAATGACTATCCAAGGTCAAATTTTTGCCACCATCTTTTGTCCCCCTCAAAGTCAAGCAACTTTTATTTGAAACATTTTGTTGTACATTCAAAAATAAAAAAGTTATTGGGGTGGGTAACAAAATGGCTCACCCTGTATATACAGGATGTCGCAGACCACCCGTATCAGCCGAATATCTCAAAAACTGAGCGCGGCAGATAAAAATATTTCAGAAAAAAGTTGTAAGGTTTCAAGCAACGCATTACATGGCGATATCAATTTGACCTTGGTTATTTGAAGGTCACGTGAAGGTCACCGTCAATTTCTTAAATGGAACCCCCTATTTTTTATTGCACATTCTTGTAGCTTATCTCGAGGGCTTTCCAAAATACTATAATAAAATATTTTTCCCTCAAGTACTTATTGAGTTATAAGGCTTGAAATCATTTCTTAATTTTACATAAACCGTAAAATATCTTGTAAAATATTCATTTTTCGATTATCTTACCTTCATACTTTTATGTATTATACAAAATAATGAGAGGAATCAATTGGTGTAAAGAAAACACAATTATTTCTAAGAAAAAATGTAATTTGCAATTAACAATTACATATTTTTTCTTGTAAATAACTATGTGCTCTTTACATCAATTGATTCCTCTCATTATTTTGTACATAAAATTATTAAGGTAAGATAATCGAAAAATGAATATTTTACAAGATATTTTACGGTTTATGTAAAATTAAGAAATGATTTCAAGCCTTATAACTCAATAAGTACTTGAGGGAAAAATATTTTATTATAGTATTTTGGAAAGCCCTCGAGATAAGCTACAAGAATGTGCAATAAAAAATAGGGGGTTCCATTTAAGAAATTGACGGTGATCTTCACGTGACCTTCAAATAACTTCAAGGTCAAATTGATATCGCCATGTAATGCGTTGCTTGAAACCTTACAACTTTTTTCTGAAATATTTTTGTCTGCCGCGCTCAGTTTTTGAGATATTCGGTTGATATGGGTGGTCTGCGACACCCTGTATATATATATATATATATATATATATATATATATATAATTTCCAAGGAATTAACAATATTAGAAACTAATTTTAAAAAAATGACACGAGGATACAGAATAAGTGTTAAATTGAGGTTAGATTTTCAAAAGTTCAGTTATATGTTGTTATTATGTTGTTATATGTTTTCATTTTTCAACGTCGTCTTATAAAGTTTACAAGAATTATCTGCCGATAGGTCTCTAGCACGCTATAGTGATTTTTGTCCGCATCAAGGTTTCTTTCAACCAAGTGATTAATAGGCAGTTCTTGGCAGCTCATTTTTGTAAATTTTGTTAGATAATAGATTGAACTAAAACTTTCAATTTTGTTTTTCGCGGGATATGGTGGTATATATAACTTTTTGTTTAGTTGAAAATAGAAGTTTCACAAATTATATTGTTTCAAGGCACTGAATCATTCTTTATTTAAAAAAAATAAAAGTTAAATTTGTTATATGAATACAAAAACATTTCCTACATACCTGCAGGAGTCATTTCCATTTTGTTGAATTAAAATCGAACACTTCATATATAAGTTATACAGTCTAAAACGAAACGTAATTTTCTTTGTTTTACTGCGCGCTACGTGCACTCTAAATGAAGGCTAACTTTCAACTGAAGACACAGATACAGGGAAGGGGCCAGTACCTCTCTACTTTTACAACTAAATGCCCCAATTATTCCCCTACCCTTTTCACTAGTCAGAATCCTCCTAATCAAAATTTCATTTTTTGAGGTTTTGGCCAGTTTTTCAAGATTTGGCCCCACTGTGCGCCGCTCTCACTTCACTTTTCGGCGTAACGCTCTTTCCGTACGCGAATCTCTCGAATTTCGGCAGTCTGGTATTTTGCCGTAATTTATTACGCACCGCGACACACTCATACACACGACAAATATCACGAATTAAGCACGAATCATACAATGAAATAAGTGCGACAAAGAGATGTAAAGATACTCACTCGCAAATTCACGAAACGCAACACTCACACACACACGCTAATTATCACACGAAAGTCGCACGAAGATCGATGGCGGGGATGTCTTACGCGGCTTCGACAACTCTTTACGATAGCACGGATAGCGAACGCATTCCTCGCGATTTACCGCGCACGTGGTCGATATACGAGAGCCGGTTACTACTCGTTTCGCGACACCCCGACTCCCAGAGAGACGAACGGTCCCCTATCGATTTATGCCAACGTTACGATCGTCCTCGACGCCTCGGTCGCTTGTCTCCGGTCGCCCGAAACTCACCAAAATCGAAATCTTAGGGCAAGGCCCTCGTGAAAACGAAACACGAAAACGGCGGCAGAACGGCCGGGACGGAACCGCGTACGTGGCTCACAAAGTAAAGATGGGCAACCTCACCGATATACTCGCTCCTTTTTCATGGAGATGATCCTCGGCTCCGTCCTCCCAGTTTCTTCGACGACAAACTACAATTGCACGAACGACAACGAAAGCGAAAACAACTACTTCAGACGAGCGCCCGCGCCAGAGCGTCTCCCTGGATCTCGCGATCCAGGGTCGATAACGGCGTCAATCCTGTGCGCAGGGATGCGCGGCCAATCGCGCCGCTAAACGATGGTTGGCGATGGTTCGCGGCGCCCCGCGACAACGCCGTATCGGGAATCGTAACGACCCCGATAATTTAAATCTTGCCAAATACTTGGAGCTCCTTTCTCGACGGCCTTGTCCGGCCGACCTTCTGCCTATGTCCCCAGAGGATAGCGATGACCCGGGCCCCATAATCCGGAGCCTAGAAAGCTGCTTTTTACGTGTTCGTCCTCCTCTTTCTGGAGTGTGTGCCACTCGATATTTAAGGCTGCCCTGTTATCCTCAGGCGTTACTTTCGGCGTATGAAACCGCTGCTAGTGTCGTAGCGCCGTTTTGGCTGTCGGAAAAAGTTCCTCCTTGTTCTCTTTTCAGTCCAGAAAAGTCGCTCAAGGTGCCCAATGTACAGTATTGTTACAATAACAACAAAAAAATAATAATTAGAAACGTGAAATAATAATTACTCGTCTCTCCGGAGATTATGATACGGCTCTCGCAATCTTATCTGGCGCGGCCGCTTGGCTCGCGCCCCGTCAAGATTTTCGGGGCGGATGAACGCGTGTTGGGACGACAACGTCACCTCCCCTTGCCAAGAGAGACCGTATCGGGTTCAGTCACTCATCATGGCCACTAAATCGGACTTCGCACTCGTCCTTCCGCGCATGTTTGGGCAACCAAAGTCTCCGGAGCCGAGGCAGACAAATCGAATAATGCCAACACAAAAGGAGAAAGAAAAGAGAAAAAAAATATACCAAACACGAAACGAGAAGCGACTTCTTTAGCATTCAACAACAGTGATCTTAAAACATACATGGAGAACTGTATTGTTTTTGATAATAGCTCATCATCCATGCGTGTTCAATGCCCTAGGTGCCTTATCCGTATTGATATCGCACATCTAATCAAATTAGTTTCGCGTTGGAGTTGTTTTAATCATGAATCTCCTGAGAAAAAAGACTTTTATTTACGTTGTGTCGGCCTTTTGAGTACGTGCACAGAGATTGATGAGTTCATTCAAATGTGCACGGACATCCTATCAATAGCTTTTTCGACTTACGAAGACATTGATGATAAAAAAAAACCATTGTTTTGCCGCTCATAATAGAGTTATGAACTGTTTAAAATCTTATAATCTACCTAACGATGCGCCAAAAAATCCTGAAAATAATGATCCCGATTTGCTAGTTAAACCGGAGGGCTGTACCAGCCTGACCAGCCGCCCGAGAGGAGGCGCCACCCGGACTCTGCCGTTGAGGGGCAGTACGGACCCGATGATGCGACCGGAGGGCAGCCCAAGCCAACGATGATCCGAAGGAGTCATGGACAGGATCGTCTGAAACCAAAGAAAAAGACTTATTTATAAGTTTTGCGAACGCGCGTTAGAATAAGTAAAACGCGCGAAGATTTGTGTTGCAATGATTCTCAATATGTTATCCAGTTAGAATTTATCGCCTATATATTGTTTCTCTTATTATATTAAACAAAAAGCGTTCTGATAAATGAGAGCGTGTGCGAGTGGATGCGTGGAATACCGCGAAATGCGGAAAAACGAAGAAAAACGTATCTGTACTTCTCGAGTGCACAAAAGTGCAGAAAGTGCAGATAATAAAAAGTGCACAAGGTGCAGAAAGTGCACATAAAAAGTGCAAATGCGAAAAAAGCTATATTTTATTAAGTTAAGTACAAATATGTAGTTTAAGTAAAAGTGTAGCATTATATGTTAATTTTAAGAGAAAGTGCAGAAGGTACACTAAGGTGCAAGACGCACAGAAGACGGCGCTAGCGTCGAGCGAACGACACGCCCATCGAGTAGTGGGGAGCGTAGTATATAAGGAGCGTGCAGAGCTCACTCGAGGCTTTTTCCCGAATGAAACACCAAGCAGAGTGGAACCGAGTAATAAGTCCGTCCGCTAACAAAGGATTGTAAGTACGCATATAGAAGTAGTGCGTCATAGTCCGAATAAAGCGACGTAAAATTAATCGACTTTCGCTGCGTATAAATAAGTGCGTGCGAGATTAAAGCCGAACATAAGATTAAACATTATATTCACTATAATAATAAATATATTTTATTATATTATTAGAAAAAGTGAATGACAATTATTTTTCCGCGAGTGAGTGGGAATATCCCTTTGTTCCTCAGTCCTCGGAATTATTGCGTCGAACATTCTCGAAAAGATCCTGAAATTTCTCGATGGTGTCCAGTGTCCTGTGAAGTTCCAGCGGCAACCTGTAACAAAGAGAAAAAAGGATTGGAAAATTTCTTTGTTCTTAAATTTTCCTTGGGCGTGGTACGAGGTATCCAGCATCCGGAAGGATCCAGCATCCAGAGGGTGACGTCGGTTATCCAGCGGCGACCTGAAACAAAAGGAAAAGGAGATTATTAAAGAAAGAGAAAAGACGCAGTGAGTATTGCGTAGTTGCTACTACGCAGATACAAGTCGAGACAGGAACGGGCGGCCATCTTGGTCATAGAAGCGATCACGCGAGCGTAACGTGATCCCTGCGCAGTTGCGTAATACGCGGCAGATCCCTGCGCAGTTGTCTCCAGCGGGACAAAGGAGTGGAAAAGTACCCAGTGACGCTCAACCTGGGGCTCCCGTCACCAACCACGGCAATGGTTCTCAATCCGGGGATCCAGTTCAAGGATTATCTTCCCGATTTTCGATTCCTTGCTTATTGGAGGGTTAAATAAGCTGGCGACCGTTAAGATTAATAAGATAAGAACCTCAATTACTCGATAAATATCGAACTCTCTCTTAACGTCCGATTACACTAGAACGTTTCGATGATTTTGACGAGATAATTTTACAATCGAGCAATACAATTGATATAATTTTGGAAAAAATCAAAGCGTACAGCACCGATAATCTAAAGCAGAGTCGAATAAATCCATACTGTTGTCCTGATTTCGATTCCTGTCTTTTCAAGTTGTCCAAACAGTTTGTTCTATGGATAGCTGTAATGACAACTAATGATCAGCAAAACTACTCTCGTAGAGTTGGGAGATAAACGTGTTGCTAGTTCAGCTCGAAGTGAAGAATATTTTCGAGAATTCAAACATTTAGTTTTTAAAAAGGGAAAGGCTATGAAAATAGACAAGTATCTCGTTATGCACTTCAGATCTTTGATAGGAACTAATAAACTGTTGAATGCGCCAGAAAAAAAGTTAAGAAAGACGATCCGAAGCTCGAACACGCAACATTTGAAATAATGGATCCTATTGTTGAGTCCGCGGCGATAACCTCGAGATATATCGAACGCGCGCGCGACACAACTAAAAGCACACGCTTCCACTCGCGCACTCGCGCACTCGAAATAATGACACGGTTTTGAAAAACACAAAACTTTAATAAGCAACACAGAAACACAGGCAATATCTCAGAACGTTAATACAACGGCTCGTAAATAGAGACGCGACCGCTCAGCTTGACAGCTGGCTCCAGACTCAAATGACGGCTGCTCCATCAACAATTCCTTGACAACGAGATCTTCCTTTTTCAAGACAGACTCGACCGCGACTCAAACCAAGGACGTAACACTATTATGGAATCATCCAAATATAAAGATACTCTTGTTGACAATCAGGATCCCTCTGAGACGTCCTCCTTCATCAAAATCGAGAATTCATCATCCGATGATTTTTCACAAATAAAAGCTGAAGAAGTAACCATCAATGATACGAGAAAATCCGCTCTTGTTGACAATTCGATGCAATCAGCAAATGATGATATGGACGTCATTAATATCAATACATGTAGTAGGTCCTTCCATTCATAATTCGGAGGACTTAGTAAGAGACCTAAAAAGAGTTTCATCCCAATCATCCAGAGATTCTACCATTGACAGTATTGCCCCTGAAACTTCTAAACGAGGCTGAGGACTGGAAAGGTCTTAATAAAAAGACAAATCCAATCAAATTGAAGATATCAAGTAATGCGAACAAACGAGGCAAATATCTCATCGCATATCTTGACATCGAGATTATTCACAAACGGCCGAAATTTACCTCAATGTTGCTTATGAACGAAAAATTTTTTAAAACCAGTAAACATTGGTAAACAGATCGTTAGTGTACGAAACACGTGTGCGTTTGATTCCATTATTCAAAGCATATTAGCTGCATATCATGATTTTGCGCCATATTCTGAGTATCTGGAAGAATATAACATCTATCTAAATTTATTCAGACATTATCAATGATGGGCGCAACGGTAAAACTATATAAAGAACGAGGGTATATCTTAAGTACTACTAAAGAAATAAAAGATGGAATATTGCATTGTACGATCAATATTTCATATTTGCAAGAAAAATTCATCCTCCGTGATATGCCGTATCTTGAGAAAACTATTCGATGCGCTGATTGTCTATTCGAAAACTCAAAAATTATGCCGGTTTTGCATCTTAATCCAGTCTTTATATATAAACATGGCATGACAGGTCTGCAAGAAGCCGTAAATCAAACTTATAAACTTAGTAATACAAGCACGTGTTTATGCAGGAGTAATAACATTACAAAAAGCTTATCGAGAAGCAGTCATATGATGCTTGATATCGAAGATGTTGGAAATCCTCTGCTTTCAGCTCGAAGGAGTTATCCGAATTGCAGAAGACAATTTACTTTTGAGGAAATACCAGATAAGCTGATTTATGACAAATACACGTATAAATTTGTTTCTGCAATTACCTACATTGACCAACATTATTTCGCGTTTATTAAACGAATTACTGGCAAGTGGGAAAACCATAATGATTTGAAAAAACGAGTCATGGCAGTCACTGCGCGAACACTTACAAAAGCACAATATCCACTTATTATTTTATGTTCAAGTAGCCAAGACAATCGAGTCAACGATCAAGTCGAAGTCTCTATCTCTTACCGACTCTGTTACATAAAATGACGGCTTTAAACGATCGACTACAGGAACAATTCTTCCGATTAAAGAAAAAAAACAAAAAAAGGTTTAAAACAACAGAAACAAATAAAAAATTTTTTTAACGTATTTATAACTAAAATACGAAAAATTTATAATTTTAAATATTTAATTTATTTAAATAAAAAAATTGGAAAAAAATAAAAAGTAAAAATTAGAAAAATAATTAAAAAAATAAAATATAAACAGTAAGAAATACAAAAAAATAAAAAAATAAAACCGGTTTTCCGTCACGTCCTCGTCGTCGGTTTTGGTTAATACTAAGAACGGAAATTGATTGCAATGCTCCTCCTTATGTTCATCAACAGCAGTATTTTCAGGACAATTGCAGAATAAACATGCCTGAATCGGATACAGGCTTTGAACTTTAGTTGGAAAATCGTTAATAATTTGTAATGACATTAATTTCGATGGTAGTCCCTTGGAAAATATAACAGAATGTTTTAAAATGCAATAGTCTTTAAACGGTCACTACGAAATCCTTTATAATTTTTTGTAATAATGTTAATTTTGATTATAGTCTATCACAAACTAACGTGGAGACAATCTGTTGTCAAAGAAAGCTTCGAAATTATTTGTAATTGTATCAACAATAATTTCGATTGTATTTAGTTAAAGTAAACAATTACAAATCATTCTTAAAAAGACCGCAAGCGGATTTGAAATATCTCAATAAATAAAAAAGTTCATTCATGGCCACTTGTTTAAATGTTTATAATTTTTAAACGATTCGACTACAAATGAAACGAAAACCGCTACAAACTACAAACAATTCTAAAGAGGACTGCACAAGTGGATTTGAGATATCTAAATATCGGGTGCATTTTTTTAAATTTTTATATTTTTTAAGGAATAAAACTACAAACGAAGTTATTATTACTACAAACAACTACAATCGAAATGCTATCGTTTTTTATATTAAAAAATTAATTTTTTAAAAGTCAGGTGCCAAGTTCATAGCTACTCCCGAGATACTCGAGTAAGACACTCGAGAGTCGGTCCGCGCGGAGCCTATACACCAGTGCGGCCGGTGAAGCAGCCGCAGAACACCTAGGAGGGGGCGCCTTAGTGACCCCTCATTCTCTTTAGGCGGCTCGCGTTCGGGGACCTTCAAAAAGAAGTCCCCTAAGCCGAGTCGGCTCATCTTCACCAGTACAATCCCCGGGGCGCGGATTATAAGTCCGGCTGCCCCGGCGGATACTTTGGACTGAGTGATTTTGGAGGGTCGGTCCGGTCAGGGGCCTGCGGCTGAGTCCGCAGGAGACCTGACTGGTTTACCCGGCCCACCGCTGCCTCCCGGTAGGGATGGTAAACTCTCTCCCGCACATTGGAATGCCAGACACCCTTTACGCTGATGGGACCTGAACGGCCCCCCTAATATGCGCATAAGAGGGCTGGTCCGGCCGAGGTTCCACGGCTGAGTCCGTGGACGATCCGGCCGGTTTATTCGGCCATCTCACACTCTTCTCTGGGCTTAACAGCTCCTAACCCCTCCACCTTTCTCATGCGATTGG
The DNA here is from genome assembly GCA_023638675.1 of Camponotus pennsylvanicus. Lineage (NCBI taxonomy): Eukaryota > Metazoa > Arthropoda > Insecta > Hymenoptera > Formicidae > Camponotus > Camponotus pennsylvanicus. Next base: position 170,963 of record JALHBL010000961.1, on the reverse strand, counting down.
AGGGGGAGCCGCTGCTGTTTCCGGCTTCCTTCCCCTACCTCCCTCCCTTCCCCTTTGCAGGGGTAGGAGGCTTGCTCCCCGGAGCCCCTGAGACTCCCACTTTCAGAGCCCCGGAGGTACAAGTCCCCACACATCTGTCCTGGGTGGAACGGACAATCGGGGACGAACCCCGATCCACTCCTTGCAATCCGGGGTCCGCCCACACACCAACACTTCCAATCGGTTTTTTCAATGGTCCCGTACCCACATTCTCTCCCGGAAGGGGAAGGAAGGAGTCCCAAAATATAATTTTGGAACCATCCCTCCCTCCCCAGAATTTCTCTAAGTAGCCAGTTGGCTATCTCCCTCCAGTCTGGATTGTCGGGTGGGTACGGACAAATTTCACGAAATTGCGGAGAATGTTCGCAAACTCCCGGACTTCCTTCCTCACTGTCCTTCCTCAACGCCTTATCATGGACGATAGCCGATGTCCCTCTGGCGCTCACTTATGACGCCAGGAGTAGCCCGTCGCTCGATGACGATGGGAGGAGGGCCGGCAAAGTACCCTCCTCACCCGCTGGCCCTAGAAGTCTGAATCTCCCTGGGCTGGTATGTTCTGCCTTTTAGGACGCTTTCCCATGATGTTCCTAACATGGTGCACTCTTAGCGAGTGCTCCCCGCCGGCCCTCCCGAGGGTTGAACCTTCAATATTATCACAGCGGATCGCAGGATCATCCGGGACCCTCCATTACGACAAGGTGCACCATCGGAGGGGACAAGTTTCACATCTTAGTGGCCGAATAATTAGGAAGACGATAGCGCGGAATTTTGTGTGCGGAAAGATATTACCTATTGGACAAATACATGTCTAGCTTGCCAAAGAGCAAAAATACATAGACACAACAAACGAATCCCAGAACAAATACCAGTACCTGATGAGAGATTCTCGTATATACACTTAGATATTGTGGGTCCTCTCCCACCTTCAAAAGGATTCCGATATTGTCTCACAATGATAGATAGAACAACCAGATGGCCAGCAACATGACCAGAAGCAACACCGATCCCTGATAGTTCACAGACACAATAATCACTGCCTTCTTCAACACATAGGTTTCAAGATATAGGGTCAAGTATGGGACACCAACAGTTATGACCGGATAGAGAAGCCCAATTTGAATCAGCACTTTTTGATGCTCTTGTCAAATTGATAGGCAGCAGAAAAATAAGAACAACAGCTCCATCCACAACTCAATGGAATGGTGGAAAGATGGCATCGCTCATTGAAATGAGCAATCAAAGGCCACGGAACGCTAAATTAGTCAGAAGTCTTACCAACAATATTATTCGGATTACGAGCAACTTACAAAGAAGATATTCAAGCCTCAGCCGCAGAACTAGTATTCGGAACCACCCTCAAACTACTAGGAGAGTATTTCACCTTTGAAGATCCAATCAAACAGCCACAAATATTTGTAAAGAAACTAAGAGAACATGTGACAAGTTCGAGGATCCCCTACAGCTCATAGCCCCCAGTGGGGTTTTAGTGGGTATACTCCGTTAAATAGGAGTCCCACATAACCCGCGCTCCCTCTCCGGGGAATGCGGGTATGCATAAAGGATTTCCCCACCGATACCAAAAAAAAGGAGTGGCCAACCGCCAGAATAGAACTCGCCGCATGGGAGACTGTGCGCTAGGATCGTGTGACCCTGGCGGCCATTCTGCGCTGTATGCGCCGCAGCGCATCCTTCGCGTTGCGTCTGGCCGCCAGCTCCGCCGCCCAGACTGGAGCTCCATATAAGGCGACGAAGTTAACGGTTTCCATGTAAATGCGGAGGGCTTTACCATCCGGACCCCTAAGGTTAGGCAAAAGGCGGTCCAACGCCGCTGCCATTTTTTCAATCTTGTGGACAAGAGCATCGAAATAATGCTCGAAACTCCACATGCCATCCAGTAGGAGATCGAGATACTTTAGTCGGTCCCTTACCAGGATAGAGGCCTCTCCCACCCGGATATGGGTCATAGGTGGCTTTCCGGAGACACGTAAAAGAAAAGTGCCTCCGTTTTTTGAACTGCCACCTTTAGTCTCACATCCGAAATACCTTGTATCACGCAAGTCACTGCGATTTCGGCCTTGGCCGTCACATCCCCCCAGCTATTCCCCGTGGCCACCACTAATGTGTCATCTGCATAGCAGATGGCATAGCAGCCATAGGGTAAAAGAAGGCGAAGAATATCACTGGAGGGGGAGTGATGTGGCGACCAACTCGACCGGAGCTCCCTAGACTCAAGATGGCGCCACCACCTAGGTCACATTAGCCCCATACCAGTCACCATCTATACCAAAGTATGACCAAAAAAAAAATTTTTTGTTCTTATATCGCGATACATACTTTCTTTGTGTGCCTCCTGCGAGACAGTTCTCCGTATAAGACTGATCTCTGTTATAAGTAATCTGTCTCTATTATACATTAAAATGTCTTTATATTTGTTAACCTGAGTTCCATTTATTGCTGGATACCGAACCATCCGCGGGTAGAGTAGAACGATAAAGCTCGAGTCGTGCGATCAATGAATACGTGGCTTGAGAAGCCATCATAGCCCGCCATTTATTTACCTAACCTCTCCAATTTTAAATTAAGATGAACAAAATTATTCCATTATTGAAAAGAAGCCATCGTTTATTGCGTAAATAAATCATTTTAGACCTTATTTGTACCAGGAACTCTTCACTATAATAAGCGACCATAAGTTGTTAATTTAGTTGCATTCCATGAAAGACCCTTCATAAACTTTGAAAATGGCGAACCAAGTTTTCTGAATACGAGTACGAAATTAAATACAAAAAGGAACTTCGAATAATAATAACACGGACACCTTATCGAAAAATCTTCCTGTCAATCAAGCTTTTCTCTTATTTCCTATCGATGAAGAAAATTATTCATCCGACGAATTTATATTTTCTTGCAAACCTCAGGATCTCCCACAGAAACGAAACAGGATTCGACGCCGAGATTACGAACAAAACCGCGAAATAACTAATAAATCCCTGATATTATTCAACTTATGATAATGATGATTATGTAGATATGAGGAAAAACCAATGCAAACCTATAATCGAAGAAATCTCAAAATTCGTAGAACCCAAAAATTCAGATATAGATATAGATTCAGAAGATAACACTAGCAATTATGCAAAAATGTTTGATCCAACTAACTTACCCTATCACAGATTCACTGAGCCTGCACCACTTTGTAAGTCAAATCAAAATAAAAGAAATTAGAGATAATCTATTGAATTAAAAGAGAGAAAGAGGATAATCATATTCAAATACATGAACAGAACATCTTACGATAACGATGCTAAAATATATGCAAACGCGAATTTACTTCCTAAATACAATAATTTGACTTGAAAGAGCTATCATACAGACAATTGAATCCAACATCCAATATCTCTTCCCGTAAAATTTAACAATCGCACTCTCATAGATGTACAAACTTTAAAGAAGTGCATACGTTCTCTTGTAGATGTTATCTCCAAATTACAACTCTCATCATTTAATATAAGCAAAACAAGCCACTTTGATGATTTACCATAGTCCTGTCATTAATCAAATTAAAAACCATCTATGAGATTTCACTATCAGCATAATTATTTGTTAAAATTTAGTAGTCTCTTGGAATCAAAGATCATAAAGCATTAATTTCTGAAAATCATTCTTTTGTGCACAGAGGATATAAAGGTATCAAAAACATAATAGATTGCGCCGCCGTTACTTTTGGAGTACTATGAAGGAAGATATACAAAATTTTATTCGAGCCGAGAATGCCAGTTAAAGAAATTGACCAGAGCTAACGACAACTAATTAAACAACCAATGCTTATAACTGATATTCCAGGCGCAGCATTTGATAAAGTTTCCTTAAACATAATGCGATCATTTTCTCTTACTCGTAACGGCAACCAATATATACTAACTATGCAAAACCTATTAACTAAATACTCTCATCGTACCTTTAAGAGAAGCAACTTCATTAATCATTGCAGATGTATTTTTGCTAAAGAATTCATATGTAATTTTGGTGCACCCAAAGCTATACTTACTAATCAAGGAGCTAACTTCTTATCTGCCTTAATGCGCTCATTAATGAAGAGTCAATATTCAACATATTCAAAACCACCGCATATCATCCTCAGTCTAATGGCAAAAGAGAACAATCCCATCATGCATTAACTGAATATTTGAAAACTCAAATCGATAAGGAAGATAACTGGGACGAATATATTAAATTCGCTACTTTCTCCTATAATACCAGTGTACACGAAAGCATTAAATCGTGCGCACTGATTTCTCGACCGTTAAAAACAAGTGAATATCGCTTATCAGTGGTACCTGCAGTGCGTGACGCACAGTCAGTTTCTTGTGAAACTTGCGATATCTTGCTATAATCAGAGTGTTTTTTGTGCATATTTTTCACATTTCATCTCTTTAAACGTGAAGGATGGCTGGTGAACAGAGGTACGTACAATATTATGATAAAGTGTGGGAAGATAATTTTTTGCATGTATTTCTAATAAAACAATTTGTCTTCTGTGCGGATATGAACCTTCTATTGTTAAAAAATTTCTAATTGAAAAACATTATAAAGGAAAACATTTCAAGGAGTATGCAAAATATGTGGATCAAGAAAAATTTAATTTGATAGAGGGATTAAAATTAGTATACGGAGAAAATTGTAGTTCAGTTCTTGACATCGATAATGCCGCTACATCTTCTACAAAAGCAGTTACTGCTTCATATTCCATATCGCATCTTATCGCGAAAAATTCGAAACCATTCACTGAAGGTGAATTTGTAAAAGAATGTCTTATCGAAGCTGTAAAATTATTCGGAAATTCACTAACTCTTTCAGAAGCTTCAAGTATTCCACTGAGTAAAAAGACAGTAGCATCGAGAATTACTCATATCGCGTCTTCCCTAGAAGAAAAATTGAAATATTTATTGGCAACGTGCGCATATTTCTCGTTATGTCTCGAAAGCACCGATAATCGACACGTGAGTCAATTGAGTATTTTTGCTCGAATCGTACAAAACGATTTCTCATGTGTCGAGGAGCTCTTAGATTTCGTACCATTGCACGATACAACAACGGGTATAGATATTTTCAAAGCTGTAGAACAAACATTAAAAAAATTTAACATCGATTTTTCCAAATGTTCCGCTATCGTAACTGACGGCGCAAAGGCGATGACAGGTTCGAAAATTGGATTCTTCGGCCAAATAAAGCAGCGAGATTTAAAGTTTCCTATTATTCATTGTATCATACATCAAGAAGCATTATGTGGAAAAGCAATTAAACTGTGTATCGCAATGCAAACTATCTCTAAAATTATTAATGTAATTAAAGGCGGTAATAAATCCCTCACTCATAGAAAATTTCAATCTTTTCTAGAAGAACATAATGCTATTTATAAAGATATACCTTTATATTGTGAGGTTCGGTGGCTTAGTGCCGGAAGATGTTTAGAGAAATTTTTTGCGCTAAGAAAAGAAATCTTCATTTTCTTGCAAGAAATGTCTAGCAAAATGTAACGATTTTATACCCTTTTTTGAAGATTTAGATTTTCTTTCTGAACTTGCCTTTATCACCGACTTAACTTCCCATTTAAATAATTTAAATCTAAAGCTGCAAAAGGCAAATCAAACAATTTCTCAATTAGTAAGTCATATTGACTCATTCCGTAGGAAATTAGTATTATTCAAAAATCATATAGAAAGCGATATCTTTCATTTTTATCCCTCTTGCCAAATTCTTTTTACAGAACATGGCAAAGATTGTGACTTTAAGAAACATCTCCATTTAGTCGAGTCATTAATAGCTCAGTTTGATACGCGTTTCCGTGATTTCGAAACACTTAGAAAAGATCTAATTCTTTTTGAAAATCCTTTTACGGTTAAAATTGAGGAACAAAATTTAGTTTCAAGAAGAACTTTGCGATTTGCAAAATAATTTAATTCTCAAAACGCGGTCAGAAAAAGGGATAGACTTTTTTAAAATTTTAGACAGATCAAATTATCCAAGACTTATTAATTTTAGCCTCCGAATTTTTTCAATGTTTGGATCCACATATTCATGTGAATGCTCCTTTTCAAAATTAAAATATATAAAAACTGACAAACGTTCGTGCTTGAGTGATTCATCTTTATCTTCGCTAATGCGAACCAGTTCTTCTAATATTCCCGTCGATATTTCGTCTCTTGTAAATTCTTATAAACGGCCTAGAAAATCAAATTAATATTTCTACAAATATTCTATGTTTTTATATTACTATCTTTTGCATTACTTATTAACTTCGTATTAACGTCTATAAAATTTTCCTTCCCACATGTATTATTATTTGTTGTCCTCTCTAGTGGAATAGGCCTACTGGGGAAACCACTTTAAAAAAACGCATCAACAATAGTACCTCATGGGTGATGTGGAAATCTATTGTCCCCTTATTATATTATTATATATAATTTTTAATATTAAAATTAAAATTAAAATTTTTTCATATATAATTATACATATAATAAACGTGCCTTCTTTTAATCAAAATATATTTAAATATATTTATTTATACTTATATGCATATTTTAATATATGTAAAAATAAATAATATTTACACGTAAATTGATACGTTCTTAACAGCGCGTTAAAAGTTTTAAATAAAACACAAATATTTTAAATTGTTACTATGTTAATATTTTAAATTTTGTTAATATTTTAATTATTGATATTTTGAATTGTTTTAAATTGTTAGAACATGTGCGTAATTAATAATGGAATAATTATTTTTATTATTAATAAACAATAAAAAGAATTTAGACAGATAGATTGCCACATGGCCTATGTCACATTACATTCGTGACGCGACGCTCCTGAGTGCTCCTTAGTTACGAACGTTCGGTGGCGTGGTCGCTAAGGCGCGAGCGGTAAGGGGAGGGGCAGTAGGCGTGAGTCAAGAAATCCGGCCGAAAGTTGCAACTAAATCCCAGCACTGGTTTAGAAAATTAAGTTTAGATTTTTGCCATTTTTTTTCATCATTAAAGGACTGTAAAAATTTAAAAAAATATATATTTTGACTTGATTTTGATAGGGGCTATAGCCACACATATGCTGAAGATGTGTGCATAAGCCCGATTTAATTGGTCAATTGATTTTCGAAAAATCATGGGCGCCAGTTTGAAAAATGTGATTTCGAGAAAAACGCATTTAATGTTTTTCTCGTACTGTTTACATAGAAATAATTTTATTTGCGATCAATCAGCTAGTACAAAGGATCTTTCTCATGTTCATAAAAGTCCTGCTGAACTGCTCTTTCTTCTCCGCTCATTGTCTCGTCTTTTGCGAAGCTACTCGAACGCCGTTTCGAGCGGATAATGCGAGATTCGTTCCGAGAGTTTGCGTACGTCTCCGTTTGCTGACCAATATTTGCTCCCATTACATTCATCACCTTCAAAATTGGCATAAATCCTTCATTGGAAATAATAATTGCCGAAAAAGTTGTTAAATGAACAATTTTTGGCCCAGAATGAAAATGTTTCGGGGCTAAACTTCAAATCAATGAATTCAAAGATTCATTGTTATTTTGCGTTTCTAAACAACGTTCCAGTAATTCATTCGATGACAAGTCCTCGTAAATAGGCTTAATTATCTCTAACACCTTATCGAGAAGAGGCGGATTATTGTGACGGAAATTTACGAGTGTATGTTCGGCTTTACGCCACTTGCACCAGTTCTCTTCACCTAGAGGGCAGTTTTGCTGTTGTGGATTATTATCGGTGGAGCTTTTGTGATAGTCTGTGGCCCGTATTGCTTCCCTCATTTCTTCGACAGTCTGAGTATCTGCGAATAGCCAAACCATAATACATCGTGAGTTCATCAATAATTTTATCCGTTAACTTCCCAGTAACTTTGCCGCCGATACCTTTGTTATTCTTTTTCGTATTGCAGTCTCGTGTTCATTCTCTTTTTCATATGACCGACTCTTTTACCATTCTTTTTTCACCATAGTAGCTTCATCTGCATACGGATTTACATTTGAAATTCCTGTAAACGTTTTACGTCCCCATTTCCAATGTATTTCACGTAAAGAATTCCGTGCTTCTCCTTCGATCTCAAAAACATTTCAGTGACAGCATCGATTTCCATTTTACCCGCACCGACTTCATGATTTATGGAGCACATTTCCTTGTGTTTCATACCAATCATTATATTCATCTACTTATTGTCGTCTTTTTTTTTGTTCCACAAATGCTTGACAAAAGCTACTTTTAACTACAACATCGATCACTTTTTTCGAATATTTTGCAAAAGTAGACACACCAAATAAAGATGAAAATTCTCTTTTTTTCCATGTTCCATCGCCGGAAATCGTTAAATGTGTTGCACAACATTTTCAGCTTCTTCCTTCTTCTCCTTTTCTTCTTCAACTGCTTGCTTTAAAATGCAACTATGCTGTAGATGTTGCTACATAGATATTTCCAAGGCAGGCGTAATAGGTGTTTGTAGCCATACCCTGGCAAATGTCCATCAAACTGCAAAATAAATTTATGCCTTCTCGTCCAATACCCAAAAGCTGCAAAACAAAAACAATTCGACGGTTTATTTCATATGCCTTATTAATAAGTGGCAATGAATCGATGTATACTTCATTGCAGCTACACTTTACGTAAATTTTGAATTCTACACCTCGATTTGGCGTCTGAGAGAATTGAATATTACTTTTGCAACTTTTACAAATCACAAGAGATACAATGGTTAAAAAAAACTGAGAAAAAATTCAAAATACAATAATCAAATTCTTTTGAAATAAGGAAATCAATCCTTCGAACTTCGCAGTTATTTTACGTGCGCCTAAATTTCGAATCCTGCTCAGCTGTGTATTGATTGTTTCGAAAATGCTATTTTTTTTAACGTTCTGGATGAGAGAGTTCGAATACTTTCTGTACCTTTTTTCCATTTTTTGGCGTATAAATGAATGAATAACTTCGATTACATACGCTCGATTCAACGTTCAAAACCACTGTATACGTATAGCATTTGAAAAGGAATGGTGCTCGTTTGATCACGATGATATTGACCACCTTAATATTGGCCACATTGCAATTGACCACGATCCCGATTAACCACGGTTGATATTGACCACGCACAGTGGTCTGGAAAGCGGTATTTCATGGCCAAAATTCGAAACATCTTTTCAACTAAAAATTTTTTATGATTTTTATTCGATTAAATACATGTCTGATTACATGTTTGATTATTTTATGTAATGATAATAAAAGATTCTTTAAATATATTATTTTTATTAATAAAATATATATAATATATATAAAATATATAATATATAATGAAACAGACATTGTAAAACGTAAATTTAGAGTTATCAAAAATTCTCTGTATTTAATTCCATATCCTATAAATGCTTAAGCATGTGTAGTGTATCCTCGTTATCTTCATCATAATCATCTACATCATCATTCGTGATTTCAATCTCTGCTATAGATGTAGATGTTGATGGTTCTGACTCTATAGATGTAGGACATAATAAAGCTAAAACCTCAGGAGGTAATTTTAATTTCCTTAATTTTTGATTCTGTAGTCTGCCTTTTAAACTAATAGATGAAATAACAGGATCCGAAGTGTCGATAGCTCTATTAAATATACATGTATCTTCAAGATTATTTTTTCGGGAATTTTTTCGTGCATGGAACTCTATCGTGTTTGTAGAATTTATTTTTGGATTCAGCTGCATCTTCTCCTAGATATCCTGGGGGTAGAATGCATTGTTGCAATATTTGTTTTCCGTGTATTAATACTTGTGTAAAGTTGGCGTCATGGGATACCATGAATATTTTTGCATGAATATATGAACTTTCTTAAAACAAAATTTTTCAAATTTCCAGGAAATTGTAATTAAAATCATTTTTAAATTTTTCAGAAGATTGATATCTACGTCAATTATTTCAGCAAATACCTCAACTTTTTGGAATGCTCGGCGAGCTGTATTGCCGTTAATAATGTTGCCACTACCGAGTGGCCTTCACTTGGACACAGTACAATTTGACACATTGCAAATGGACACAAAACTTTGCACACGGTTCAATTGGGCACCGTTCAGTTGCGCACCGTTTAATTTCACACCGTTCATTTGGACACAGAAATACACGCCTTGTTTATTTGCACACCGTTCAGTTGCACATCGTTCATTTGGACACAGAAATATACGCACTGTTTTATATGCACACCAAACAAACGGTGTGTAACTGAACGGTGTGCAAATAAACAGTGCGTATATTTCTGTGTCCAAATGAACGGTGTGAAATTAAACGGTGCGCAACTGAACGGTGCCAAATTGAACCGTGTGTAAAATTTTGTGTCCATTTGTAATGTGTCCATTTGCAACGTGTCCAATTGTACTGTGTCCAAGTGCACCGCCTCCTCCACTACCTACTGGCTTGGGTTTGTCTACAATTAACCCCAATCGTTTCCAAAATAATTTTTGAATTTGTTTTTTTCAAGCATTAAGCTTTTCTTTATCTTCTTCCTTCACCTGCCATTTTCTATGTCGATTCTGTATATGTAAAATGCGTTCAAAAAAACGTATCCAGGCGTGGAGGAGGCTAATTTCATATCGTAAATTTTCTTGTTCTTTTGGTTCAAATTCTCTTGGTGCTCTAAAATTATTTATTTTTAAAATTTGTGAAGATGTCCCACAAATAGGGCAAGGTTGAAACGGGGTTTTTGTTAATGTATGTAAAACTTTCCCACTAACGCGTCATAATTAAAGGTGCAATTTCATGGAGCGAAGAAAAGCTAGCTTTTCATCCCCACTCCACCGCAATGCAAAGCAGCGTTGAAAAGCTGTTCGCTATCGCCTCCTACCTTTTCATGGAGCGAAGGAAAGCTGGCGTATTACCCTCACTCCACCGCAATACAAAGCAGCATTGAAAAGCCGTTCGCTATCGCCTCCTATCTTTTCATGGAGCGTGTCTTTGCTGGCAGCGGTTATCAAAAACAAAAATAAAAATTTGCCTTTTGATTGCTCCGTTCTGCGAAGTTCTCTTCAACAATTAACCGCGTATAAAAATGTATTATAATAATCAATACAAGTACATAGAACAATATATACGTACAGTTACAGTTGCAGCAGAAGTTCGGAGACGACGCATAGCGGTTGCAGTTGCTATAATGCTTCTTTTGAAAAAGAAAAAGAAGACATATAAAAAGAAAAAGCATTGGGTAGCACCCATTTTCGAAAATAGAAGCGAACACAGTTTTTTCTTTGCGTCGGTCCCGAAGTTAATATTGGAGGATATACGATTCCATAATTACTTTCGGATGACTGCAACACAGTTAGAAGAATTGTTGGGCATGATCGGAGCAAAATTGCAAAAACAGGACGTTATTCGACAATCTATCACACCATCTGAACGATTGGCATTAACATTGAGGTTTGTTTGGCTTCATCCAAATTTAATTTTTTTAACTTAGCGTTTTTTTAGTGTACATACGTGATAATCATACATTTTTGCTTAATGCATTGTTATATTATTATATATGAAATATTGAAGGTATCTTGCTTCCGGGGATTCCATGACATCGATGTCCTACCAATACCTTGTGGGAGTAACAACAGCAAGTATCATTATTCGTGAAACATGCGAAGCAATTTGGGATTCTTTGTGCCCTTTGGTTCTGTCAGGCCGACTTGAAGAAAAAGACTGGCTGGATATCGCCACAGATTACGACGAAAAATGGAATTTTGTCCATTGCATTGGATCCATTGATGGCAAGCATGTCATCATTCAAGTACGTAAAATCATTGTCAGTATACGATATGACTTTACAAGAAGTACAATTTGAAATAATATAACTCTTATTATAATTTTAGTGTCCCAATAATGCTGGATCATCGTTTTATAATTATAAACATGCTCACAGTATAGTATTAATGGCTATTTGCGATGCAAATTATGTGATCCGTTTTGTGGATATTGGGGCATATGGACGACGAAGTAATGGTGGCATTTTTAAAGATAGCGCTATGGGGAAAGCGTTTGATGAAGGCCAAATGAATATTCCACAGCCAGCAGCAATTGCAGAAGGAGGGTCTATTTTGCCATATTGTCTTGTGGGAGACGAAGCTTTTCCTTTAAAGCCATATTTGCTTCGTCCATATCCAGGTAGACGTGGACTTACACCGGAACAAGATGTGTACAATTATCGTCTGAGTCGTGCGAGACGAGTGATAGAGAACACATTTGGTATATTAGCCAGTCAATGGAGAATATACAGAAAACCAATTATCGCCAATCCTGAAAACGCTAAATTAATGGTTCAGGCAACTGTTTGTCTTCATAATTGGCTTCGTCGACAAGACATTGACGTGAATGTATATGTGCCTCCGTGTTTGATCGATGTCGATGATCCACATTGTCCAAATAGCTTCAAACCAGGATCTTGGCGAACTATTATGGAAGATGGATGTGCATTCAAAGATATTTCGAATTGTGGATCAAACATGAGTGCTAAACAATGCATAGAAATTAGAGATGAATTTTGCCGTTATTTTAATAACGAGGGAGCAGTGCCGTGGCAAAATAATAGAATTAAATAAAATCAAAATAAAATTATAGTAAATAAAATGTACATGATTAATTTTACACGATTTTGTGTCACATAACAAACTAATATTTTATTTCCAGGTTTTATATGAGAATAATAACACATATTTATTTGTGGAATGTTATATGTATAAGAACGTAATTATATTATACTCTCAAGGAACATTTTATTTTAGTTTTACATGTACTTTTCTATTATGGAATAAATGTTTTGATATTTATAAATACAATGTAAAATACATAAAAAATAAAGATTTTAACATATTCTTACACATGTCTCTCTAGACTGTCCTATCTAAAGAAAGATAAAAATTTGCTTATTTAATAATATTCTAAAAAATAAACAATCTAAATAATATAAATAATAAAATATAGTACAACTGCCCATAAATATTCACAGTAGTTGACACAATAGTTTGTATCATTGCATTTACATTATTATTTTCTATTAGTTTTTGACTTTGCAGCATTCATAATTTGTAATACTTGCAACATTACGTTGTCTACCAATTGAGGATCGATTTCTTTAAGATGGGTAGTAACAAGATTTCCAAATAATGTTGCTTTGTCAACCGATGATGGCGCAGGAGGCATAAACGGCGGAATGTTGACAGTAATTGGTTGACTGAGGGCATCCGAAAATCGATCGAGAATTCCGTCCATAGAATCATCTATGCTGAGACTAAGACGACGTTTGCTATTACCTATATAACCATATTCAGATTATGTATTTGCCCATTTAAATTATAAAATTTCAGAAAAATTGGTTAATTTTAGTTTTTTATTTCCTAACACCTTTCATAAAAAAATAACTAATAACATACGTGATCCACGACCACTGCTGCTGCTGCTGCCATCATAAATGATACTCTCAGCATCATTGGATTCTTCCATATTTTCGTTATTTTCAGATGGAATGTTCACTGGGATGTTGGTTGTACTTCTACAACATATAGTTTTACATTACATTTGCGCTTATTGTAAGTAAAAATGTAATGTATTGCTGCATTGTGACGTTTCTACGCTCATAAAAATAAATTATATACATACTCGTTTTCCAGCTGCACATCGTAAAGAAATCGCATCCGCTCATAGTGCACCCAGGTATTTTTTCGTGTGGCCGCTGAGCCACTCGGTTGATGCTGCTTATTTTTGTGGACTCTGAAAGAATCACTTAACGATTTCCATTTTTTTTCATTGTTGGAATGTCCATTGTACCTAGAAAAATAAAAACTATGTTTAATAGCACACTAGTAAATTTTATTCCAGTAAAGGTATAAATTTAAAGTGTTAAGATTATTGCACATACAAAAATTTTAATTGTAATCGTAAGGCCGTAAGAAAATTGATCAATCGCAGTCAATTATTTGTTGACCGCAAGGAGAATCATCAATTAAAACGTCAATCAACTGATTGGTCAATTCTTATGGTTTATGGTTACAATTACAACTTTTGTAGGTGCAAAGTGGGAGGCCTTTACCATTCATTGACGCATAGATTTCTTCCCACAATTTTTTTTTATTTGCAGGCTTCGTTCTACAAGTGGAAGCTTAAAATTCCACAACGCAGGACGCTTATGAACTTCTTCAATAAGCTGTTCTTCTTCACTAATTTTTTTGTTTCGCCAATCGTTTGTCTCTTGGCTTGGGCTCTGGGTTTGGCTTGGTGTTGTTTCCATTACAATAGTCTCTGCATCACCCACCAAACTCTTGCGGATAATTTGTCCGTCATCTGCATGTTATATCATCCATTAATGTTATTTATAAAATATGTAATAAAAAATGTCATTAATACTCACCGCATTGAGGATAAATATATAAATTGTCATCGATATAAACGTTATTATATGCATCAAAGCAAGGATGATGACGCAATTCATTTTTAACTAATATAGTCTCGCACACACTACAAGTGTACGAGACTAACAGAGTTTCCTACAATATGAGAAATACAAATTAACATAATATAACAAATAAATTAATATAACATTAATAAATAAGAAATAATGAAACCTAACCTATAAGTATGATATTACTATACATATAATATATACTAACTTCGTTTGTATCTTCTGACGCTGTATCAATCCTTTCAGCCATTTTAATTTAATTCTCAATAAGTCAACAATACTGGCAAAATTTCCCTTTATTCTATTCACAATCAGTTGATTTCAAATTCGACGTTGAACGTTGCTTCGCTAGAAGTTGGTTTGTGTCCAACTTTGAGCGTGTCTTCGCTGAATATAGTCATTTTGTCGAAAATTGAGGAGAGGGGATGAAACGCTAGCTTTTCTTCGCTCCATGAAATTGCACCTTAAGGGGATACCGAAGCGTCGGCCGAACTCATACGCGATTTTGAGCGCCGCCTTGAAAGAACTAAAAAAAATGTTACTGACGCAGTCGCATGAGAGCGAGCGAGATAGCGATAGGAGCAAGCGAGACAGCAATAGGAGCGAGCGAGACAGTAATAGGAGCGAGCGAGATAGTAATAGGAGCAAGCGAGACATCAATAGGAGCGAGCGAGACAGTAATAGGAGCGAGTAAGAGGGGAATAGCAGCGTGCAAGGAAAGGCTCGATCCTCGAGTTTTCTCTGCCAACTGCTATGCCTCTCTCGCTCGCTCTTATTACTGTCTTGTTCGCTCCCATTATTATCTCTTTCGCTCGCTCGCTAAGACATTTGTTGTGTGATAATAAAAGGTAAAAAAAAGTGCTAAGTCCGCGTAAAAAACAGTATATGAATTTGCAAAATAGTGTATTATTAACTCTAAAAAACTACTGTAAAAAACCTCTCTCCAAAATAGGATTATTTTAATCTACAAAATAGTTATTTTAATCTGCACAAAATAGTGTTATTTTAAACCGTAAAAAACTGTTCTACAAATTATTTTAATTTTGTGTAAAATATATCCTACAAAAATAATGATATCAAAAAAATTGTGCTAAGTGAAAATAAAAACTTATAAAAATATTTTAACCAAAAAAAGTTATACAAAATAGTTGTTTTAATTTTCTACATTATATCCTAGAAAAATAATGATATCCAAAAATTACGCTAATTGAAAATAAAAACAAAATATTTTAACTAAAAAAGATTGTACAAAATAATTGTTTTAATTTCTTACAAATAATATTAAAAAGTTGCGCCGACTAAATAAAAATTTTCACTATAAAATATACATTTCTTTTTTATTTCCAATATTAAAAGGAAAATGATATTAAATGAATTGTAATATATCTATTATAAAAAATCGTTGAAAATATGAACAATCATATACATTGCAATAATCATATGCATATATCCTGGTTTAATTAAAAAAAAAAAAAGAAAATGATAATACAAAATACAAAATTAAAAATTATTAAAAAAATTAAAATTAGAAATTAATAAAAAAAAATAAAAATTTATATAAAAATTAAAAATTAATACATATAAAAAAATTTTAGTTAAAAAACTTAGCGCTGCTAATTTCATTAGCACATTATTCAGCGTAGCAGCGCTAAGTTTTTTAACTAAAATTTTTTTATATGTATTAATTTTTAATTTTTATATAAATTTTTATTTTTCTTTATTAATTTCTAATTTTTAATTTTTTTAATAATTTTTAATTTTGTATTTTGTATTATCATTTTCTTTTTTTTTTTTTTAATTAAACCAGGATATATGCATATGATTATTGCAATGTATATGATTGTTCATATTTTCAACGATTTTTTATAATAGATATATTACAATTCATTTAATATCATTTTCCTTTTAATATTGGAAATAAAAAAGAAATGTATATTTTATAGTGAAAATTTTTATTTAGTCGGCGCAACTTTTTAATATTATTTGTAAGAAATTAAAACAATTATTTTGTACAATCTTTTTTAGTTAAAATATTTTGTTTTTATTTTCAATTAGCGTAATTTTTGGATATCATTATTTTTCTAGGATATAATGTAGAAAATTAAAACAACTATTTTGTATAACTTTTTTTGGTTAAAATATTTTTATAAGTTTTTATTTTCACTTAGCACAATTTTTTTGATATCATTATTTTTGTAGGATATATTTTACACAAAATTAAAATAATTTGTAGAACAGTTTTTTACGGTTTAAAATAACACTATTTTGTGCAGATTAAAATAACTATTTTGTAGATTAAAATAATCCTATTTTGGAGAGAGGTTTTTTACAGTAGTTTTTTAGAGTTAATAATACACTATTTTGCAAATTCATATACTGTTTTTTACGCGGACTTAGCACTTTTTTTTACCTTTTTTTAAAAGGGTAATTTTTTTAGGGATATCACTCTTTTTTGTACTATATATAATACATGCATCTTTAAGAATAACTTGGTTCGTTGAAAAAGAGTTTCATAATTTCCTAAATATAATTCTTGCTATTTTTCAACGAACCAAGTTATTCTTAATAAAGATGCATGTGTTATACGTTATCTTACATTTGCAATAATGATTTAAGAGCATATGTATATATTAATGCAGATAGAATTCAATATTATTAATCTAATTTAAATATTGCAGGAAGAGTTTGCTTATAATGAAGTTTACATAAAGAAGTGTCTATATACTTTGTGAATAGTTCAGTCAAGTGAAAAATAAATCATTACTACGTATACTCTTGAATCATTATTGCGTATGCAAGATAATGTACTCGTTGAAAACTAGCAAAAATCTTCACAAATAACTTGGTTCGATGAAATCTTTTTCAACGAATCAAGTTATTCTTAAAGATACACGTATTACAAAAGTTATCTTGCATATACAATAATTATCCAAGAACATGTGTTTTAATGATTTATTTCTTACCTGA
Source organism: Camponotus pennsylvanicus (assembly GCA_023638675.1). Lineage (NCBI taxonomy): Eukaryota > Metazoa > Arthropoda > Insecta > Hymenoptera > Formicidae > Camponotus > Camponotus pennsylvanicus. The sequence continues at coordinate 153,494 of JALHBL010000961.1, read as the reverse complement.
TTGAACTATGCACAAAGTATATAGCCACTTCTTTATGTAAACTTCTTTATAAGCAAACTCTTCCTGCAATATTTAAATTAGATTAATAGTATTGAACTCTGTCTGCATTAATATATACATATGCTCTTAAATTATTATTGCATATGCAAGATAACTTTTGTAATACCTGCATCTTTAAGAATAACTTGGTTCGTTGAAAAAGATTTCATCGAACCAAGTTATTTGTGAAGATTTTTGCTAGTTTTCAATGAGTACATTATCTTGCATACGCAATAATGATTCAAGAGCGTACATAGTAATGATTTATTTCTCACTTGACTGAACTATTCACAAAGTATATAGACACTTCTTTATGTAAACTTCTTTATAAGCAAACCCTTCCTGCAATATTTAAATTAGATTAATAATGTTGAATTCTATCTGCATTAATATATACATATGCTCTTAAATCATTATTGCAAATGTAAGATAACGTATAACACATGCATCTTTATTAAGAATAACTTGGTTCGTTGAAAAATAGCAAGAATTATATTTAGGAAATTATGAAACTCTTTTTCAACAAACCAAGTTATTCTTAAAGATGCATGTATTATATATTTTATCTTGCATACGCAATAATGATTTAAGAACATATGTACTAATACAGATAGGATTCAACATTATTAATCTAATTTAAATACTGCAAGAACAGTTTGCGTGTAAAGATTCAACATTATTAATCTAATTTAAATACTGCAAGAACAGTTTGCGTGTAAAGATTCAACATTATTAATCTAATTTAAATACTGCAAGAACAGTTTGCGTGTAAAGAAGCTTATATTATGAAGAAGTGACTATATATATATACTTTCTGAATTATTGCACACGCAAGATAACTTATTTTATATAATACATGCATCTTTATAAATAAGTTGGTTCGTTGAAAACTAGCAAGAATTGTATATAAGTATATTCAAGTGTATATAAATAAATATATTTATTTATATATAATTGAATGTACCTAAATAAATACAATTTTTGCTAGTTTTCAACGCATCAAGTTATTTGTAAAGATTATATCAGTTATCTCTGCATATGCAATAATGATTTATTTATTTCTTACCTGATTAAACTATTAATTATTAATTAATCTATACGCGAGCCGGACAGTTGTTGATATATATATAATTACCTGAAGTGACACACTTAACCTTTTACAGCATATTTATAAGCACCGTTAACGCCATCTTCTGGCGAATGCGTCAAACGTACATTTTAAGAATTGTGCGCATGCGCATTGGAGATTTGAGCGTTGACCAGGGAGACGTTTCTTAAATGAAAATTTTCATATTTCGACTTTGCGTCGTAATAGCTCCGTTTCTAGAGCACGTAGCGCAAAAACAAAAACACTTTTATTATATAATTTAAACCCAAGCTATCGATTGAATCTAGTAAAAACTCGATCCGTTCAGCGTATATATGAGAAATGAAAATATCAAGTACGCTCAACTATCCGACTCGCGTAAAGATACACGGAGCGCGTCTTGTTGCTGCGCGGACTTAGCACAAGACACTACCGTGTCTCTTGATAGTACACACTAACGCGTGATCTTTGTACATGCATCGTTTCAAATGGTTATAAAGAAACGACTTTTTTTCTCGACCAAAATTTCGTCGCAAGGCGAACATAATGTACAGGACTAATAGGCATATACAAAATGTGTGTAAACAAATTAAATTTGAGAAATATGTGTATATAATATAAACATCTAATGTCATATACTTATTTTTACCCCATCATAATTTTTCTTTTTATAAATGTATAGTATTATATATATATATATATATATATATATATATATATATTGTGAAATAAATATTTTATCATAATTAATATCTCTTAGACACTTTACACATATCTACTTCATCTTGTACGTGGCTTCATTATATCATGGCTTTGCATATGCAAAATAATGCAATAAGTAGGAACTAAATATGTTACAATGTTTTTTGAGAAATATGTATATGTAACACTATATATCTAATGTCATACACTTTTCTTATTTTTATCTGTATGTAATATAAATGAAAATAAATTGTCTATTAGAAATACAATTAGATATTGAATATAAAATTATGCTTTTTCGTATTTTACACCATAATGAATGAAATTATTTTATAATAGCATTCAATATACATATTATTCAAATACATATATTTATTATTATTGTAAATACACGTATTTATAACTTTTTTCACACACACACACACATTATGGTATAAAATACAAAATAGAGATAATTACATATACTCAATATCTAATATGTATTAATAAACAATTAAATAATAAACAATTTATTTGCACTTATTACACAGATAAAAATAAGAAGAGTATATGATATTAAATATATATAGTGTTATATACACAAATATATTTCTCAAATTAACATTGTAGCACATTTAGTTCTTATTTATTGCATGTTTGGCATATGCAAAACGATGATATAATAAAGCTATGTACAAGATGAAATAGACGTGTGCAAAGTGTTTAAAAGATATCAAATATAATAAAATATTTATTTCACAAATATATATAATAATACTATACATTTATAAAATTGAAGAAAAAGTTTACTAAAGAAGAATATACTTTTCTTAATTTCAGCAGTATATGATAAATATAAAAATTTAATTTAATATAATATATACAATTATATATTGAATATAGTTATCTTTATTTTACACGTTACACCATAATGACACAAATAATGAATACATGTTTCAACAATAATATTTTATATATATGCATTTATGTATGTATATTATATGTATTATATATTTTATGCATTATGGTATATATATAAAATACGAAATAAAAATAATTATATATTCAATATGTATGTATTTTGTATTTAGAGATAAATATAAATAATCTTTATATAAAATAAATACAAAATACATACATATTGAATATATAATTATTTTTATTTCATATTTTATTTCATATATATACACCATAATGAATATAATATATATATAATGTACATACATAAATGCATAAGTGAATATTATTGTTGAAACATTCATTATTTGAATATATAATTATTTTTATGTCGTATTTTATATATATACCATAATGAATAAAATATAATACATATAATATACATACATAAATGCATATATATAGAATATTATTGTTGAAACATGTATTCATTATTTGTGTTATTATGGTGTAACGTGTAAAATAAAGATAATTATATTCAATATGTAACTGTACATATTATATTAAATTAAATTTTTATATTTATTATATACTGCTGAAATTAAGAAAAGTATATTCTTCTTCAGTAAACTTTTTCTTCAATTTTATAAATGTATAGTATTATTATACAGGGTGTTCAAAAAGTCCCGGACCGGTCGAATATTTCATAAACTGCACTTTAGAAAGAAATGTTTTAGACAAAAGTTGTATGGCTTGAAGGGGGCCATAAGATGGTGTTATTGGTTTGACCTTGGAGAGTCATTTGAAGGTCACGTGAAGGTCACCGTCAATTTCTTAAATGGAACCTCCAGTTTTTTATTGCATATTCTTGTAGCTTATCTCGAGGGCTTTTCAAAACACTATAATAAAATATCTTTCCTTCAAGTACTTTTCGAGTTATAAGGCTTGAAATAATTTCTTAATTTTACATAAACTGTAAAATATCTTGTAAAATATTCATTTTTCGATTACCACACCTTAATACTTTTCTGTACAAAATAATGAGAGGAATTAATTGGTGTAAAGAAAACACATAGTTGTTTCGAAAAAAAAAAATGTAATTTGCAATTAACAATTACATATTTTTTCTTAAAAATAACTATGTGTTTTCTTTACACCAATTGATTCCTCTCATTATTTTATACATAAAAGTATTAAGGTGAGGTAATCGAAAAATGAATATTTTACAAGATATATTACGGTTTATGTAAAATTAAGAAATTATTTCAAGCCTTATAACTCAAAAAGTACTTGAAGGAAAGATATTTCATTATAGTGTTTTGGAAAGCCCTCGAGATAAGCTACAAGAATATGCAATGACAAATAGTAGGTTCTATTTAAGAAATTGAAGGTGACCTTCATGTGACCTTCAAATAACTCGAAGGTCAAACCAATGACACCATCTTATGGCCCCCTTCAAGCCATATAACTTGTCTAAAACATTTCTTTCTAAAGTGCATAGTTTATGAAATATTCGACCGGTCCGGGACTTTTTGAACACCCTGTATATATTTGTGAAATAAATATTTTATTATATTTAATATCTCTTAGACACTTTGCACACGTCTATTTCATCTCGTACATAGCTTTATTATATCATGGCTTTACATATGCCAAACATGCAATAAATAGAAACTAAATGTGCTACAATGTTTAATTTGAGAAATATATATGTGTATATAACACTATATATATTTAATATCATATACTCCTTTTATTTTTATCTGTATGTAATAAGTGCAAATAAATTGTTTATTATTTTATTGTTTATTAATACATATTAGATATTGAGTATATATAATTATCTCTATTTTGTATTTTATACCATAATGTGTGTGTGAAAAAAGTTATAAATACGTGTATTCACAATAATAATAAATATATGTATTTGAATAATATGTATATTGAATGCTATTATAAAATAATTTCATTCATTATGGTATAAAATACAAAAAAGCATAATTTTATATTCAATATCTAATTGTATTTCTAATAGACAATTTATTTTCATTTATATTACACAGATAAAAATAAGAAAAGTGGATGACATTAGATATATAGTGTTACAAATACATATTTCTCAAAAAACATTGTAACATATTTAGTTCCTACTTATTGCATATTTTGCATATGCAAAGCCATGATATAATGAAGCCACGTACAAGATGAAGTAGACATGTGTAAAGTGTCTGAGATATCAATTATGATAAAATATTTATTTTTCAAATATATACAGGGTGAGTCAAAAGTATGTTTTAAAAATTTGTGAGCGTGTTCCTGGATAAAAAGGAAGAACAAATGTTCATATGAACATATGGTCGCAAATGCTTTGTTGTCGAGATAATGGACATAAATCAGCAGTATCAAATAATGCTTTATTTGAACGTTTACAATTTTGTTATTGTTGTTTGTTTTTTTTTGTTTTTTTTTTATGTCCATTATCTCGACAACAAAGCATTTGCGACCATATGTTCATATGAACATTTGTTCTTCCTTTTTATCCAAGAACACGCTCACAAATTTTTAAAACATACTTTTGACTCACCCTGTATATATATATATATATATATATATATATATATATATAATACTATACATTTATAAAAAGAAAAAGTTTAACAATTTATTTGTATTTATGATATAGAGGTAAAAATAAGTATATAACATTAGATGTACAATGTTATATACACATAATTCTTAAATAAATTTTGTTTATATTTATTGCACACATTTTGCATGACGATTCCTTTCGCACATGGCTTTGCATGGCAATAATTTTGGTCGAACAAAGAAATGCAACAGAATATGATTATATCATTTGACATATATATATATATGGAACGTCAATGTGTAAATATTAACAAAAAGAAATGTATAATGCCAGTACACATTAGATCGCCCCTGGCTTTATATATAATATATATAATATAAAATATATATAGAATATTTGATATATAGAAAATATATATAGAAGTATAAGAAATATATATAGAATGGGCCCCATCCATCGCCCATTCTCGTAAGACGCAACCATTATATTTTCGTCTTTCCGATTTGTTAAAATATTTTATATATATAATTCCTGTGAGAACGCAACCATAATGTAAGTATTATTTTCGTCTCTCCGAGTATAAAGAAATCAATAATATTGAGGCGTCTTTTTCCAATGATTCATTGGATTACCATTTTGGAAAAGGCGACAGTTCATTTTCTATTATAATATTAAGAAAATGTTGCCTCATATATTCCACACGATTGGAATATTTCTCGTTACATGGATTTCCTCCTAATGCTACAGTTGTAGCAAAAGCTGCAGCATAAATTCCACAACAAGTGCCATCAGGTTGTACTTGAACCTTTTCAAATATTATATCATTTGCACTTATTTGTGGATAACGACGATGAATGTAATTTTTTTCTTTATGCACCAATTTATCGTATGTACAACCGGGTAGACTGTCGTATACTCGAAGCTTGGTGCCGTCAAAAAATATACATCGCCAGCGATCACTGCAATTCCCTCCAATAATTTGTAAGCTTTTGTCGGTACGACTTGCTTCAATTATATGAGGATATTCTAAATATAACACATTTTGTGTTTCAAAGTGAGATTTATTTCTTACGACGCGTAAGAATCGGTCTAATGATTCGTCGTTTATTTTGCTAATACATTATCCTTTACTAAATGAAAAGGAATAACCTGGTTATCGAGAAATTCTTTCTGTTTCGCTATGTCATCTTCAGTTAGTTCGTCTTTATTTTGTGAGTAAGCATTAGTTGCTTCTAATGATAAAACATTGGATTCGCAACATTGATTTTCTTCGACAATATTTTCGTCTATATTATATTGTCGACGACTTTTTTGACCAGTAATTAATTTTTTGGCTGCTTCTTGAGCTTCTATTATATATTTAGGATTTCTAATAGGCATATGTCTATTATGTCGACTATTCAAGATTTCAGGCAGCATGCAATCATGATAGAAACATGTTAAAAAGGGCAGCATTTGAGTATTCCAAAATACATTGTCCCTATTAACACGTACTGTTTTTAAGCTTCTTGGCGTCCGCACAGTAAAAATACAATAGTCTCGCTGCGTTATATTTAACTGGCCTTGAACTTGATAGAAAAATCGATGTTTTGGATTCATCTTATCTGGATTTTTCTTATCAAAAACACTTTTTAAATGAGGCAGCGTCTTTATAGCCTCTTCCGCTGTTAAATGTTCAGCTGATAAAGGACATTTTATTTCTACCAGTCCATTTTTATCTATAAGCCCGTCAGGAGAAGCACCCAAGCATGGATTTTTAACATCAATAAATAATCCGCAAGTTTTAATCTCCTTTTCCAGTATTTGGGCCAATTCTTTTTTTGCAATTTTCTCCCTCTCGCGACCATATTTCATAGCCGCGATATCGATAGAGGGAGGGAACAAAATGTTCTTTACAATTGCGGCGCAAGATGTTGTCGGTCTCATGCGACATACGATTCCAAAATTAGACGCCGTTAACATTTCTTGTCTCAACGACTGCCACAAATCTGATTCACTTTGCTCCACTGTGTCACGTTCTATTTGTCTCCAATTTTTCCCATTTTCAAACAACTTTTTCAAATGATTTTGCCGAAGTTGCTCAAAAACATCGGGTGGAAGATCTGGTTTTCGTGATTGTGGACCATAATAACTATCTGTTCCTTGTTCTCTTTTAAATTTTTTTGACCTTCCATTCATTTCTCGATTCTCTGATTTTTGCAACTTTTATTTGTCGTCGCTTTTCCAGAGTCTCGACAATGGGAGGAACATTTTTACCCATATTTTTATGTACTTCCGTGAGAACTTGTTGGGTATTATGTTGCACAATTCCTCCCGCAACTCTAGCATTATAGGAACCTCTGTTAGCAAAATTAATACGCTTTCCAGCAATTTCTTTGCAAATTATCGAATTAAATGATTCTACTGGATTGCTGGTGAATTTCTGCAATAAGCTGTCGGAATATCCGCTCAAATAAACGATAGCATTCTTTACTTTCTGATAAAGACCGTGCTGTTCGAGAAACGGTACATAATTCTTCGTTTCATCACAGTCACTTATACCGCGTTCCTTACATCGTTTATGTTCACCAAATATATGGCTAGGAATATTTAATATATCTTTTTGTAATTCCATAGCCTTATGGTCAGGTTGTATTTCTTCTTTTCGCAAATCAATTACTTTTACTATCTCTTTTCGTATTTTTAATATGTTGTTTTTTACAACATTTCTTTTTCGTAACTGGACGAAACCACGCTTTCTATGCATCTTTTGTTGTCATTGCTACAGCTCTCAACTTTTTGCACAGATTGCGAAGCAAATGATTCGTGCATTCTATTTTTTTAACGGTTACCTTTTGTTCGCAATATGGTTTGCTATCAAGGATGGCCTGATAAACGCTACTATCACCATCAGCAATAACCGTTCTATAAATTATTCCATGTATTTCCAGGCTACTTTTGAAGCCCTTTGCAATGGCGTCATTCTCCATGCTTGTAGAGCTTGCATTACGATCGAAATTTTTGTAACATTTGTGATCTCTTGGTTCGATTCCGTTTCGTTCCGCAAAATCACAGAGGGAACAAAATTTGTTGCGGACATCAACGAAGAGTACCTTTTTCGTGCGGTAACCAATTATAGCACCAACACCGGAAAGTGAATCGTAGGTGTTGCCGTATGATCTCTTGATCCAACTACCATCTACTACAACGGTTATGTACGGAATACCGTTTATAGTTTCATTTCTTTCAAGAGCGAGTTGCTTTTCAGCTTCGCCAGCCATTTTCATATTTTCCATGGCTGTTTTCTCGAAATCATTGATTACACTTTCTCGATATTTCATATAACTTTTATCGGACATACATGGAATATTCATGGATGCACACAGCTCTTCCAGCTGAGTAAAACCAATTCCAGTCGTAATAGTTCCTGCTACAGCAGCCGTATTAACATCCAATGTTTCCGGTTCTGTGGGTTCTGACCAGATCTTGGCTTCGTAATGGCACATTTGGCATTTGAAGGACAACTGCGTCTTCAACCCATAGCGACAAGAATTTACGAGTTTCCAATCTTTAAATTGGCACTCTATTCCTTGTGCATGATTATCGAACGTTCTATGGATTTCATTCCATACAAAAGAAATGTCGACAATGCGGCGGCCTTCAGGCAATCTTTCTTGGATACGATTCGTATTCAGAGGCCTATTTTCGATAACAAAATCTTTGTTATCTTCGCAAAATTCGACATTTTGTTCTACATTGTACATATCTGTATTTGACTCCTGGCAGTGCATTATTTGACTATTAGCTTTAGAATCCATCGTATCGGGAAATGATTCTACCGATTTTTTAAACTCGATGGATTCATCGCTAATATCCATGCTTTTGGAGTCATTTGAATCTGTTATTTTTACAAAGTTCAGTATCTTGTTCTACATTATACATACCTATATTTGACTCTTGACACAGCATTGTTTGAATATTAACTTTCGAATCTATCATCGGGAAATAATTCTACCGATTTTTTAAAATCGATAGATTCATCGTTAATATTCTTAATGCTTCTGGAGTCATTAATGTTTTGAAGCTCCATGCGTTTTAATCGCCTGTAAAGAAAAATAAAGATTAGTATTTTGTAAAATATTTAAAAAATTAGGTATTATGTGATAATTATATGTATATTTTATTACTTATTTATATATCTAGAAAAAATCTGTAAAAGTGCAGTCTTTTGTTTATTTATTAGTAAAAATATTTATTAGTAAAAATTAAATTAATATTATTAAATACACAATAGTTTGTTAATAAAACTTGTGTGATATAATACATATTTTGAAAATATAAATATTTTTTTAGAACATGAAAACCGCATCTAATATGTATTTATTATAATATGTATTATACAACCAGCTCACGAATAAATCGCCTCTGGGATTATTTTAACCAGTGCGTACATGCAAACCGCATCGGATATGAAATATTACAACCAGCTCACGAATAAATCGCCTCTGGGATTATTTTAACCAGTGCGTACATGCAAACCGCATCGGATATGAAATATTACAACCAGCTCACGAATAAATCGCCTCTGGGATTATTTTAACCAGTGCGTACATGCAAATCGCATCTGGTAGAAAATATTACAACCAGCCCATAAATAAATCGCCTCTGGGATTATTTTTTAATGCGTACATGCAAACCGCATCCATATGAAATATTACAACCAGCTCACGAATAAATCGCCTCTGGGATTATTTTAACCAGTGCGTACATGCAAACCGTATCTGGTATTAAATGGTACTAACTACTATTATACTAATTATTATTATATACTACTATATACTACTTATTATATACTACTATATATACACAATCTCAATTTTTAGTTAAAAATATAGATAAGCAAAAGACTGCATTGTTTTTTTGAAAGATTTTTTTCCAGATTACATTCTTACACACACACACACACACACACGGAGTCAGATTACAAAATTCATTTTTCTAAAAGATTTAGATATTTTATAAAGTGCAATCACATTCTGAAATGAAATATTTTACATTCGTTTTACTATACATTTGGCTAAAAGTTGTAGTCTTTTTATAAAATGCTAACAAACAACCTGTAACATTGTCAAATATAACGATTTGTACATCCTTTTGATTCTGGACGGTTTATTTGAGTCTTTATATGAACGACAAACGCTTTCACTGACGTTTCATGCAATGTTTACGTTGAATTTTTAATGACTACTTTATTAATAATTAATTAATTAATAATTATTTTTATATCATATAAGAATTATTAAGAGTAAGGTGTTTAAAAAATACTTCACAAAGATGGATGAGATTCCACAAAATGTAGTTGATAACAACATATTTTATTAACATTCATAGAAATTATAATTATCTAAGTAAAATTCAACACAGCTTGAAAAATTTTATTCAGATCATGATTTTTGAACATTTTATTTATTACTTTTTATGAAACTGTTATATGAATATGTTAATACAAGATTAAAAATTCTCATTTACAAATACATAATTTTCTATAAACAAGTGGTCATTCTCCAAAGATAGTTTATAAAAAAAAACTGAAATGAGTCAGTCAGAATCTAAAACGATCCAAACTGTTATTTCATTTTTTCATGATTTGAGAACGTGACCATGTTTCATAAAATGCCTACGTTTTAGAAAAAGATGTAATCTGGCTGAAATATAAGATATATAAGATAAATATTTATTGATATACATGCAGTACATACATGCAGATTATATATGATGCTTACAAAACATACCATAATATATACAGATGTATAGACAAATACATATAAAAAAAAACAAAATATAAATCATTGAGTAAAAATCCGCATAAATATAATAAGACGATAAAAATCATTGGAATGCTTCTAAACGTAGAAAATTTAGAAAAGAAAGGATAGTTGCCTATACTTTATTAATTTATGTATGTGCTGCATATGCATTAGATATAATCTGTATGCATATGTATAGCTGTGTATACAGGGTGAGCCATTTTAATTAACGCACGCAATTATTTCGGAAACAAAGCATTTTAGAGAAAAATGTTTCAGACAAAAATTATATGGTTTCGAGGGGGCTATAAAATGATACCATTGGTTTGACCTTGAAAAGTCATTTGAAGGACACGTGAAGGTCGCTTCAATTTTTTTTAATGGAACACCCTATATATTTTTACATATTCTTGTAGCTCATCTCGAGAGCTTTCCAAAACACTTATGATAAAGTATTTTTTATTAAGTATATTTCGAGTTATGAGACTTGAAGGTTGTAGTATTTTGACGTAAAAAACAAAGTATCTCATAAAATATTCTTTTTTTGATAGTCTTACCCTGATTCTTTTATGCACAGAATAATGAGGCAAATCAATTAGTGTAATTAAAACATATAGTTGTCTTAAAGTAAAAATGTGTAGCTGCTCGTTGCAAATTCATATTTTTTTCTTTAAGACAACTATGTGTTTTCTTTATACCAGTTGATTTGCCCCATTATTCTGTGCATAAAAGTATTAAGGTAAGACTATAGAAAAAAGAATATTTTACGAGATATTTTGTATTTTATGTCAAAATAATACAAATTTCAAGTCTCATAACTCGAAAAATACTTTATCATAAGTGTTTTGGAAAGCTCTCGAGGTTAGTTACAAGAATATGTAATAAAAAATAGGGGGTGCAATTTAAAAAAATTGAAGCGACCTTCACGTGACCTTCAAATAACTATTCAAGGTCAAACCAATGATACCATCTTATGGCCCCCTCGAAACCATAAAACTTTTGTTTGAAACATTTTTCTCTAAAATGCTTTGTTTCCGAAATAATTGCGTGCGTTAATTAAAATGGCTCACCCTGTATGTTACTGCGATTCTGAATTTTGCTTAAATAGAATTTACTGGTAAACATTTATCAAACCAACTTTGGAAAAGTCCAAAAATATTCAAAACAGTCTTGAGTTTTATCAATCTTGATAGATGTTAGTATTTACTTAGAATTAGTATAAGTCGAGATTATTATTTTGTTTGAATGTTTTAAATATGTTTCTTCTGTTTCTTATACAAAATTGAATAAATTAAGTGATAAGAAAAAACAAAAGAAGTAGCAAAAGCATTTTTTTCTCATAAAAGGTAAATTTTGTTATGAATATTAACTTATTGATAGATTGATACTCTTTCAATTAATGAAAAGAAAATGTAGCTCACAAATCTGAAAATAATTTCGACTTTTACTAGACTTGTAATTCTAAGTAAATACTGACATCTATCAACATTTATAAAACTAAAATAAAGATTTGTTTTAAACATTTTGGACATTTTTCAAAGCTAGTTGGACTTTTTACCAGTAAATTCTGTTTAGCTGAAATTCGAGATGTAACATATAACAAAAGTTGTAATATATATTTATAAAAATATATTGATTAATATTTTAATATTTTCATAATATACTTATATATTATATTTATTTAGCAATTGTTTTAAAGATGTAATTTGTGAAAAAGAAAATATAGAACAATTTTCATAATACTAGTAATATTTTATGGAAGTCAAATTACACAATATTATCGTTTTCAAATTATGCAAATCATCACTCAAAAAGGTGTGATTAATGACGTCTAAAAATCTGTCTTGTGTTAATAGGAAAAATCTGTCTTGTGCATTTGGATGTTTAAATCAATGAACATGTCAAGAATACTGCAGCATTATTTGAATATTTTATTGATTTGACAATTTGATTAATTGAGAATAAAGAATCTTGTGCTTCATAAAAGTGAAACTGTCAAATGGGACATAGTAACTCTCTATATATATTTTATGTTATTTATATATTATTATATATTAGTATATTTTATATTATTTATATAACTTATGAATCAAAATTCATTTTTGATCAAAAATAAAAATTTATTGGAAAATAACGTTATGAAAAATAAGGTTAAATCGTTCTCTGAGTAATGAAATCTGTTTCATTCGAAAACGATATGACATCTAACATAAATAGACAAAAACAATTCCTTTTAAATATAAATAGAAATACTGACCTTTTCATCCAGCCTTTCTTCAAGGAAACTCTACGTTGACTGGGAGGCAAATGCTTTGCATCGCGCTTTTGACCCATTTTTTCCTATCACAAATAACTACATTATACGAAACTACACAAAATAATGTTTTGTATTATATGTAAAACACATAAACACACAAAATTTTTTCTTACACTCGTTATAACGAGTGATTTTGCGACTCTCTTTGTTGTACGCTCAGTACATGCAAGAGTAATTGTCGACGCACTAGATCAGATGATCGCGTGCGCGTATGGACATGTGCGCATGACGACTTACTCCGCGTACACAAGTACTGATATCGCGCGTTTCTCTCTCTCTCCTTCCCTCTCTTTCTATCTCTCTCTCTCGTCTCACGAACGAGAAATCTGACTTTTATCTCTTTCGTTCTTGCTCTCGCTTATGGCGATTCTCTGGCATTAGAAATTTTTGGAATTTTTCTTTATCTCCAAGATATAAATCTTATCCCTTATAAAAAAAGTCATGTGTACCAAGAAGTGCGGGTTTGGAGTCGAATATATCGCATATATTGTTGCCCCTTTTTCGCGTACGTGATTGGTGGTCGACGCCGATGATCGAGATCGTGACGAGTTTCGCGGTTATTCAATTCAGTGTTTGACAATCTACTATTGACAGTTCGGTGACACTTCGTACATCGTGAGCAAGATTAGTAAATAATTATAAAATCTTGATATTGATATGAAAGTATCACACACTTTGTGAATCCATTAATAGAAGAAATAGAAAGACAAAAAAAATAGAGGGAGAAAGAAAGAGAAAGAGAAGAAAAAAAGAAAATATTAGGTAATAATTATTTATGTTATTTAGTTATAAAACATGTGTGTATATAGAGAATATTGGTCTTTTTAGATAAAAAAAATCAAAGCACGTTTTCAAAATTTTTCGACTATAATTTTTATGAGCTATCAAGAGTTATAAATTAAGGTTAAAGAAGTATTCGAAGAAAAAGAAAAAGAAAGACGAAAAGAATAGAGGCCGGGACAGAAAAAGAAAAAGAGAGAGAGAGCGAAAGAGAAAGAGAAAATAAAGTAGAATATTAGGTAATAATTATTGATGTTTTTCATTTATGTTATTTAGTTATAAAAAATGTGTATGTATATATATATATATATATATATATATACATATATATATACATATATATACATATATATATTTCTCTATACATATATATATATATATATGTATAGAGAATATTGGTCTTTTTAGATAATCAAAGCAAGTTTTCAAAATTTTCCGATTATAATTTTTATGAGCTATTAACAGAGAAATTATAAGGTTAAAGAATTTAAAGAAAAAGAAAGAGAAAGACGAAAAGAATAGAGAAAGAGAGAGAAAGAGAAAGAAAAGATAAAAAGGAGAATATTAGGTAATAATTATTGATGTTTCTTATTTATATTATTTAGTTATAAAAAAATATGTGTATATGGAGAATATTGGTCTTTAAGATAATTAAAGTAAATTCTCCAAATTTTTTTCCGATTATAATTTTTATGAGCTATTAAGAGAGAAATTAAGGTTAAAAATTTTGAAGAAAATTTATTCAAAATAAAATTATTATATAGAATATTATTGTAGTTATAAAAAAGGTTTTTTGTAAAAATATTTAATTTGATTAAATATAATGGACACCTTTCAGTATCTTTCTGTAATTTAATTGCAATGATTAATTTGTATTTATAAATTTGTGAAAGTATTCTTTTTTATCAAAATGTAATTTTTATATGCTGTTTATGTATTTTCCTCTTTTATGTTATTTTAGACTATTAATATTATTTTCATTTTTATCTAAATATATAGAGACAGGGAGAGAAGAGAGAACCTGTTCAAAGCTAATTCACTGTCAGTATTGAATATCTATAATAAACGTGACATAAACTATAGATTTGCAATACTAACAGTGAATTTAGCAATACAGCTCTAATATCATTTAATTTTCTATAGTAACAGTAAAACAAAATACGTAAATCTGTACATAGTAACGTAAATCTTCTTAAACGTGCAGCACGTTCAAAGAGATAATTAAATTATTAACAAAGTATAATTTAAAAGAAAAATGTCAACACTACGTGAGCCATCCCAGTCATCATCATCTCTCCAGGAAATAATCAAAGCAGAAAAGGCTAAAATGAAAGAAAAAGTTTTGACGATTTCTAAAAATAGTAAACAACAGTCAATCGAGTAAGTGCTTTATTTCGTTTATTATTTTCATGTATTTTCGTATATTGTATGGTATTGAAATGGCAAAAAATGTCTTTATTTTATTTTCTATTATTCATAAAAATGAAATTATGGTTATCAAATGAATTTTTTTCCTTTTCCAGATAAATTTTTACTTATTCGGTTTATTCTATTTTAATTTATTTAAATAACCTAATATTTATATTAAATAACCTAATTTGGCTTATTCTGTTTTAATTTATTCAAATAACCTAATATTTATATTAAATATATTTGTTTTTCTATGATATTTTAATATTGTACAGTATATTAATGTTTTTAGTGTGTATATTTGTAAATTTTTTCAATAATTACTTAAGATATTTTTTGCTTACTGTAATCATCATTTAAAAAAATTTTTGTATAAAGATGAAAAAGCTAAAAATCATAAAATAAAAGAATCTTTATTATATATATGGGGGGGTCCCGTTTGCCTACATTCCCGATTGCCAACTGCTTCGTTTGCGCACAACATTTTGCCGACAGCTTCTTTTGCCGACATTCCCGATTGCCTACATCCCGATTGCCTACATGTATTATTGCACACACGAAAAAAATGAAAATACGAAAGTACGATTGCACACATGACATTATTGCGCACATACATATTGCACACATGACATTATTGCACACATACACATTGCGCACATAACATTATTACGCAGTTACACATTGCACACATGACATAATTGTACACATGCACTTTGCCCACATGACATTATTGCACACATAAAATAAGAAAATCATATTAACACTTTGCACACATGACTTTATTGCGCACATACACATTGCACACATGACTTTATTGCACACATGCTCATTGCACACATGACATTATTGCACACATGCACATTGCCCACATGACATTATTGCACACATAAAATAAGAAAATCATATTAGCACTTTGCACACATTACTTTATTGCGCACATACACATTGCACACATGACTTCATGAATTTATATAGAATTTAATACAATTTAATACAATTAAAAAATTTCACATAGGTTTGCGACTTTCCACATGAAGCAAGGTCCACCTTGCCTACCGGCGGGTGGCGCGGGAGGGGGGCCGAAGGCCCCCCTTGCACCCCCCGTGTGTGTGTGTGTGTGTGTGTGTGTACACATACATTTCTGATATTTTTTAATTGTATTAAATTGTATTAAATTCTATATAAATTCATGAAGTCATGTGTCCAATGTGTATGTACGCAATAAAGTAATGTGTGCAAAGTGCTAATATGATTTTCTTATTTTATGTGTGCAATAATGTCATGTGGGCAATGTGCATGTGTGCAATAATGTCATGTGTGCAATGAGCATGTGTGCAATAAAGTCATGTGTGCAATGTGTATGTGCGCAATAAAGTCATGTGTGCGAAGTGTTAATATGATTTTCTTATTTTATGTGTGCAATAATGTCATGTGGACAAAGTGCATGTGTACAATCATGTCATGTGTGCAATGTGTAACTGCGTAATAATGTTATGTGCGCAATGTGTATGTGTGCAATAATGTCATGTGTGCAATGTGTATGTGCGCAATAATGTCATGTGTGCAATCGTACTTTCGTATTTTCATTTTTATCGTGTGTGCAATAATACATGTAGGCAATCGGGATGTAGGCAATCGGGAATGTCGGCAAAAGAAGCTGTCGGCAAAATGTTGTCGCAAACGAAGCAGTTGGCAATCGGGAATGTAGGCAACTGAAGCCCTCCCATATATATTATATATTTAATAATATAAGAAAAAAGTTCATACAGTCAAACATTCTAATTGTATAATATTTATTTTTTATTGTATTAATTTATTAAATATATTTCTTTTATGTGATACTTCCATTATTGTAAAGTATGTTAATGATTTCTTAATGATTTTAAGTATGTTAATGATTTCTTAATGATTTTAAGTATGTTAATGATTTCTTAATGATTTTAAAATTATTTTGAACTAGATTAGAAGATATTTTGTTTATTATACATAATTTAAAGAAAACTTTTAAATAAACGTAAAAAAGTTACGAAAAATTATGATTTTTTTTTAAAAATTAAAAAAATTGTAATAAAGAGAAACAATTGTTTATAAACTTAAATATTTAATTGTCTAATATATTTATATAATAATATAATAATTGTCTAATATTAATTTTATGCTCTTTATACAATTTGTCTATTATTGCAGAGCACATTAATGTTTTAACTTTTTCTAAAAAAAATGTATCGACGAAGAGATTTTGTTTTTAGAAATTTTAATAAAACTCATGTTTCAATAATATTTTGTACAATTTTGTGTTTATAAAAGTTTGTTTTTTATCTTTTATATAATATAAATAAACATAAGGTTCAGAGATATGTAGATATATAGATATATAGATATATAGATATATAGATATATAGATATATAGATATATTAAACTTAATATATGCTGTTATTTTTTTTCTTCTACTTTATACATATATCTAGATTTTAGGTACTAATACCATTTTTGATAATTATTATATATATTATATGTATATTGTATGTTCATTACAAATTAAAAATAAAAATACAGAAATTAAAAGAATAATTTTTTAAAGATTTAATCTAAAATTTTAATTTCTCTCTTTAAGATAAATTTCTGTTTATTTGCCTCATTCTGTCATATATTTAAGTTATTTAAACTCGAATATTTAATTGCTTAATATTTACATAATAATATAATAATATAATAGTAATAATTGCCTAATAATTGTCTAATATTAATTCTATGCTTTTTATACGATTTTCCTATTATTGTAGAATACATTAATATTTTTACTTTTTCTAAAAAAATTTCTAAAAAATTTAATAATGATAATATTTTTTATTTATTTTGTGTAATTAATAATTGAAGTAATAAAATACAAAAAGTTTTATGAAAGAAAAGCAATTTAAGTACTACTCTGACTCTAATATTTAATTTGTAATTTAATACACTTATGTTAAATCTCTTGGTGGAAAATTTTTTTATAAAATTTTAATGAAATTTCGATAACATTTCATTTAATTTTATATTTATAAAAGTCTATGTTTTTTTATTTGTCATATAATATAAACATAAGATTCAGAGGTATATTAATTATTAAATTCAATATACTGTTTTATTTATGTTATATTTTTTTTCTATTTTATACATATATCTAGATTTTATATAATTATTTTTTTGTTTATTACTACATTATATGTTAACTTTTATTTACAAATTAAAAATAAGAGTATGGAAATTAAAGGAATATTTTTTTAAGGATTTAATCAAAAATTTTAATCTCTCTAAAATAAATTTTTGTTTATTTATCTCATTCTGTTGTCATGCATTTAAGTTTATATTATAATATTTATATTAGACCTGTATCTTTTACACAACATTACAATTTTATGGAATAATAAATGGAATTTATTAATTTTGCATCAGATGAAATGTTGGAATCGGTGCAAATAGAAGATTCGACTGTGTAATAAGATTTTATATAAAAGATATGAATGTGTTATTTGTTAATTATTAGTAATTTATATGTACAGAATTTATTTATTTAAATGTAAGGAAAGATATTAATTTTTAAAAATATTTCAGAGAAATTGTTGGTTTTCTTGACGAAATTGATGGCCCAAAAATTGTAGGCAAAGCACAACATTATAGATTATTGAAATTTATTTTGAACAATAATAGTAAACATCGTGTACAAGTAGTGGCGTGGAACGCAGAAATAGAAAGAATTGAGTTTCATTTGCAGCCCAACCGGGTAATGAATACTTTATATTAACTGTTTTTATACCTTTTTATATTATTATTTATAAATAATTATTTGAAAGAACAACAACTGACATGATAAACCAATTACAATAAAACAGCAATGATATATTCTTGCATTTAATAGATTATTCATATTGATGGGGCAAAGGCTAAGAAGCCAAAAATTGCAGATTTTAATCATGGTACTTTACCATATGAATTGATTATAAGGTCAAATACTATAGTAAATAACCTTGGCACCTTTAATTTAAAAGCAAAAATTAACATAGTAAAGCATAAATTAATAAATTTTCCTGATGTTCCGGAATATTTAAATACATGTATTCGTAAGTATTAAGGGGATGCTGGAGTCATCGGTGAACTCATGCGCGATTTTGAGCGCCGCCTTGAAAGAATTAAAAAAAATGTTACCGACGCAGTCGGCATGAGAGTGAGCGAGATAGCAATAGGAGCGAGCGAGACAGTGATAGGAGCGAGCGAGACAGCAACAGGAGCGAGGGAGACAGTAATAAGAGCGAGCGAGACAGTAATATGAACAAGCGAGAGGAGAATAGCAGCGTGCAAGGAAAGACTCGATCCTCGAGTTATCTCTTCCAACTGCTATGCCCCTCTCGCTCGCTCCTATTACTGTCTCGTTCGCTCCTATTACTGTCTTGCTTGCTTCTATTATTGTCTCTTTCGCTCGCTCGCTAAGAGACATTTGTCATGTGGTAATAATAGTACACACCGCGTAATATTTGTACATGTGTCGTTTGAAATGGAATTAGAAACGACTTTTTTTCTCGACCAAAATTTGGTCGCAAAGCTGAACATAATGTATAGGACAAATAGGCATATACAAAATGTGTGTAAATAAATTTGAGAAAAATTTGTATATAATAAACTTGTTATACTCTTTACTTATATTTATCTATATATAATAAATACAAATAAATTGTAATATTTAATACATACATATTGAATATATAATTATTTTTATTTTGTATTTTATATTATAATGAATAAAATAATACTTATAATATACATATATAAATACATATATTGAATATTGTTGGAACATGTATTTATTGTTTGTGTAATTATGATGTAAAGTGTAAAATAAACATAACTATATTCAATTTGTGTAACCGTATTATATTTTTAAATAATTAATTTTGTATTTATCATGTACGACTAAAATTACGAAAAGCATATTTTTCTTTGTTAAAGATTTCTCTTCAATTATAAATGTATAATATTATATATATATATGTTATATATATATATATATATATATTTTGTAAAATAAATATTTTATCATATTTGATATCTCTTAGACATTTTGCATATGTCTAAGAGATAATCAAATGTAATAAAATGTTTATTTCACAAATATATAGTAAACGTCTACTTCATCTTGTACATTATATCATAGATTTGCATTTGCAAAATATGCAATAAGTAGGAACTAAATATGCTACAATGTTTAATTTTAGAAATGTGTATATAACACCATATATCTAATATGTACTTTTTTAATTTTTATCTGTGTGTAATATTAATGAAAATAAATTGTTTGTTATAATGCAATTACACATTAAATATAAAATTGCTTTTTTCTATTTTATACCATAATGAATGAAATTATTAAAATGTATTTTTATAATAGTATTCGATATACATATATAAATACATATATTGATTATTATTGTAGATGTACACGTATTCATAATTGTTTCACACACATTATGGTATAAAATACAAAACAGATATAATTATATATTCAACATCTAATATTATAAATAATAAACAATTTATTTGCATTTATTAGACACAGATAAAAATAAGAAAAGTAAAGGATATTAGATATATAGTGTTACACATATTTCTCAGAAACATTGTAACATATTTTGTTCCTATTTCTTGCATATTTTGCATATGCAAAGCCATGATATAATGAAGTCAAAATGAAGTACAAGATGAAGTAGACATATGCAAAATGTCTAAGAGATATCAAATATGATAAAATATTTATTTTACAAATATATATATATATATATATATATAACATATATATATAATATTATACATTTATAATTGAAGAGAAATCTTTAACAAAGAAAAATATGCTTTTCGTAATTTTAGTCGTACATGATAAATACAAAATTAATTATTTAAAAATATAATACGGTTACACAAATTGAATATAGTTATGTTTATTTTACACTTTACATCATAATTACACAAACAATAAATACATGTTCCAACAATATTCAATATATGTATTTATATATGTATATTATAAGTATTATTTTATTCATTATAATATAAAATACAAAATAAAAATAATTATGTGTTCAATATGTAATTGTTTATATTCAAATATTAAATAATTTATTTGAACATATTTATTACATAGAGATAAAAATACGTAAAGTATATAACACTAGGTGTATGTATATACATATAAACGTATAATGCCAGTACACGTTAGATCGCCCCTGGCTTTATTAGTATATAAAATATATAATATTAAATATATTAATATTAATATAAAATATTTTTTAAAATATTTCATATGTAGAATGGGCCCCATCCATCGCCCATTCTCGTAAGACGCAACCATTATATTTTTGTCTTTCCGATTTGCACACCAAGTGTATAAATAATATAGCATTCTTTTTATGCGAATGAGGGACGCATTAAATGTTATTATATTTAACAAATGCTATTTATTTTGGTGCAACAAACATTTATTGTGAAGGGAACGGTGACAGCTTGTTTGTTTCTATTATATTCATAAAATGACGTCTCATGCGCTCTACGTCATTAGAATATTTATCCTCACAAGGGTTTCTTCCTAAAACTACTGATGTAGCAAAAGCAGCTGCATAAATTCCGCAACTTATGCTATCTGGTTGTTCTTGGACTTTTTCAAATATTATATTGCTTACATTTATTCTTGGATAACGTTTGCAAATATAATCTTTCTCTTTTTCTGCCAATTTTTTATATGTACAGCCAGGTAAGCTGTCATATACATGCAGTTTGGAGCCATCACAGAAAATGCATCGCCAGTGATCAGTACAGTTGCCTCCAATTATTTGTAAACTGTTGTCGCTATCACTGGCTGTTATCATATCCGGAAACTCCAAATACTGAACGCTTTGCGTTTCGAAACAAGAAGTTTCTCTAACAACACGCAAGAATCTATCTAACGATTCATCGTTCAGTTTGCTCTGTACAGGCAGAACATTCTCTCTCACCAAAGGAAGAGGAGCAATTATATCATCTAAAACTTTCTTACGTTTTGCTATTTCATCTTTAGTCAGATTTTGTTTAATCTTTGAATAACTGACTAGGATGCAATCGCTATCTTGCTCTGTATCCGAAACAGTAGCAATATTCGCCAAGTCTGTTTGCACAAAGTTCAGTTTTAATCTTTTTTTCTTGTTTGTTATCTACATTAGTTTGTTGCGCAATTTTACGAATAATTTTTCTTTTAGATGCTTTTTCTTGAGCATCTATTACATATTGCGGGTTTCTAATAGGCATATGCCTATTATGACGACTATCTAAGATTTCTGGAAGCATACAGTTATGATAGAAACGTTTTAGAAGAGGCAGCATTTGATTTTCCCAAAAGTCATTGTCTCTATTGACTACCACAACTTTTAAACTTTTGGGAGTCCATAGAGCGAATATGCAATAGTTTCGCTGCGTTATGTTCAACTGCCCTTGAACTTGATAAAAGAATCGATGATTTCGATTTATTTTATCATTATTTTTTCTGTCAAATATGCCTTTCAGTAAAGGCAATTTTTGTACAGCCTCATCAGCTGTTAAATTCTCTGCTGATAGAGGACATTTAATCTCTACCAAACCATCTTCATCGATAAGTCCATCAGGAGAAGCACTCAAAAATGGATTTTTAGAATCAATAAACAATCCACATGGTTTAATTTTTTTATTTAATTTGGTAGCCAATTCTTTTCTGGCGACTTCCTCTCTATCGCGACCATATTTCATGGCTGCTGTATCAATTTGTGGAGGATATAAAATGCTTTTTACAATTGCTGCACAAGACGTTGTTGGTCTCATGCGACATACAGTTCCAAAATTGGATGCTGTAAGCATTTCACGCCTTAATAAATGCCATAGTTCACATTCATTTTGGTCTCTTGTCTCTCGTTCAATTTTTTCCCTGTTTTCTGCATTTTCTGACAACTTTTCTATATGATTTATTTCAAGTTGTTTGTATACGTCAGGCGGAAGATCTGGCTTTTGTGATTGTGGGCCATAATATCGATCTGTTCCTGCTTCTCGTTTAAATTTTTTAGATCTGCCATCCTCTTTTCGAGATTTTTGGTTTACCGCAACCTTTATTTGTCGTCGTTGTTCTAAATTTTGGATAGTGAGGGGAACATCCTTACACATGCTTTTGTGTACTTGCGTAAGCACTTGTTGAGTATTATACTGCACAACAGCTCCCGCAATTCTAGCATTGTAAGAACCTCGTAAACCAAAATTGAGGCGCTTTCCACCTATTTCTTTGCAGATTATCGAATTAAACGCTTCTGCAGGATTGTTTGTCAAATTTAACAACAAACTATCGGAATAAGCACTTAAATACTTGACAGCACTTTCAATTTTGTCATATAAACCGTGGAGCTTTAAATACGGGACATAATTTTGTATTTTCTCACGGTTTTCTTCGCATCTACGGCCACGTTGATTACATCTTTTATGCTCACCAAAAATATGGCTAGGAATATTTAAAATATCTTTTTGTAATTCCGTAGCTTTGTCATGGTGAGGTAATTTTTCCCCTCTTCGTAGAGCGGCAGCTTCTAGTATTTCTTTCCGTATTTTTAAAATGTTATTTTTTACAACATTTCGTAGCTGTACAAAGCCACGTTTTCTGTGCTGTTTTAGCTGAACTGTACTTGCAACGACCTTCAACTTTTTGCACAAGTTGCGAAGCAAATGATTAGTGCACTCTACTTTTCTTACGGTCACCATTTGTTCGCGATACGGTGCGTTATTTAGTATGGCCTGATATACACTGCTATCGCCATCAGCAATAACTGTTTTATATATCAATCCATGCATTTCAAGGCTATTTTTAAAGCCTTCTACAATGGCGTCACTTTCCATACTTGTAGAGCTAGCGTTGCGGTCAAAATTTTTATAACATTTGTGACTGCGTGCCTCGAGTCCATTTCGCTCCGCTCTGTCACACACCGTACAAAATTTGTTGCGGATACCAATGAAGAGAACTTTTTTTGTGCGGTAACCAATTATGGCACCAACACCGGAAAGTGAATCGTAAGCGTTGCCGTACGACCTCTTCATCCAACTACCATCCGCTACAACGGTTATGTATGGAATGCCATTTACAGTTTCATTCCTCTCGAGGGCGAGTTGTTTTTCTACTTCGCCTGCCATTTTCATACTTTCTGTAGCTGTCTTTTGAAAATCATCGACTAGATTTTCGCGATGTTTTATATAAGTCTTTTCAGACATGCAAGGAATATTTACACCTGCACACAACTCTTCCAGTTGGGCATAACCATTTCCAACTGTTATAGTTGTAGCTACAGCAGCTTGGTTGAGATCCAAGTTTTCAGGTTTTGTGGGTTCTGACCATATGTTATCTTCATAGTTGCACATTTGGCATTTAAAGAACAACTGCGTCATTAACCCACGGCGATGAGAATTTACGAGTTTCCAATCTTTAAATTGGCACTCTATTCCTCGCGCATGATTATCAAATGTTTTGTGAATTTCATTCCACATAAAAGAAATGTCAACAATGCGACGGCCTTCGGGCATGCTTTCCTGAATACGGTTTGTATCCAAAGCATTTTTCTCGATAACAAAATTGTTATCCTCGCAATGTTCGACATTTTCGTTGCACATACCTTTCTTTTCTATTTGATATTTTTGCTCCTCTTCTTTTCGGCATTGCTCTACTCCAGTGTTGATTTTCAAATCTATCACATCAGATAATTGATGTAACAATTCTTCATCAACGCCATGAGTAAGCTTTTTGCCTTTGTTTTCTTCTTCCGCTTGTTTCATCCATGCCTGTCGTCTGAAAAGAAATATTTACAAAATAATAAATAAGCCTTTTTAAAAGTACTAATATGTTAATGTACAATAATATATAATAATATAAGCATTATATATGACAAACAATTTTATAATCTATTACTCTCTCTCTATAATCTTTTACTTTATAAATGTAATATATAATAAATATATTTAGTTAATTGTATCTTTAAGTTAATTTAACCTGGAAAGTTGAAGCAATCCTTTACTTATTTTCTACTTCTTAAAAATTTACTTTTTGAGTCACCATGAATAATCATCTCTGGCATTTTACTATGTTACAGCCAGCTCACGAATAAACGCCTCTGGCATTTAATTATATTACAGCCAGCCCACGAATAAACGCCTCTGGCATTTTATTATATTACAGCCAGCCCACGAATTAACGCCTCTGGCATTTTACATTACAACCAGCTCACGAGTAGACCGCCTCTGGCTTTAAATATTAGGAAAAGATGCCAGCTCACGAATAGACCGCCTCTGGCTTTCAATATTAGGAAAAGATGCCAGCTCACGAATAGACCGCCTCTGGCTTTCAATATTAGGAAAAGATGCCAGCTCACGAATAGACCGCCTCTGGCTTTCAATATTAGGAAAAGATGCCAGCCCACGAGTAGACCGCCTCTGGCTTTCAATATTAGGAAAAGATGCCAGCTCACGAATAGACCGCCTCTGGCTTTCAATATTAGGAAAAGATGCCAGCCCACGAGTAGACTGCCTCTGACTTTCAATATTAGGAAAAGATGCCAGCCCACGAGTAGACCGCCTCTGGCTTTCAATATTAGGAAAAGATGCCAGCCCACGAATAGACCGCTTCTGATTTTTAAACTGTGTTGAATAAGCAAAGGACTGTATTCTTACTTTCCAGGTTTTGTTACTTTCATGACGTTAAATATACATTAATATTAAAATATATGAAAGAAAATATTGGCATTTTATATTTTATTTTCGAAAATAATTAAATGTATTTTATTAATGGGAAACTAAAATTATATTTTAAATTTTAAATAATAATAGAATAAAAGAATCTCTTATTTTTTAATTAATTAATTTATAATTATTTTGTAATTTTAGAATAATAATAAAATCTCTTCTTTTAAAATTTATAAAAATATATAAATTGGAAAAATATATCATTTTTTCTAATTATAAAACGTATGAATTTATAAAAATTTTTAATCTGAAAAATGAAGTATATATTATATCAAAATGATTGTTATGATAAATCAAGTAAATAATCAAGTAAATATAATCAGAAAATATACCAATATATGGTAGAACTACATCTTTTTACGCCTAATAATATTTCTCGTATACATTTACATAAACAATATTAGGCATAACAAAATCTAATATCCTTTCCGATCAAATTAGTATATTATCTACTTACTTGAAGTACACAATATAAGTGATACTGAAATATTATTTGTTACAAAAAAATATTTATTCGTTAAAAGAAAATGGAACATATTTAAACCAAATTTATTATTAAAATATCAATTTAGACAATTTAAATTAACTTATACACATAGTCATGTAAATTAGAAAAGAAAAATTAATATAAGAGAGAGGTAATTCTGAAAAGCTTGAAGTTAATAATTCTTCAATATTTTTCCATTAAATTATTTTCTGTAAATTATCTTATATTATTACGGAAATATATTTATATAAAAGTTGTTCAGTATCACTTTTGATTTTATTATAACACTTTCTCTGATACACACACACACACACACACACACACACACACACACACACACACACATATATATATATATATAGGAATATTATAATTATTAATATATATTTGGAATAGAGTAAAATGGAACACCCTGTATATATATATATATATATATATATATATATATATATAGTGAGAGAGAGAGATTTATTATAGATAACGACATTAAAACAATTCCATATGTGTGTGTGTGTATATATATATATATATATATATAACACACACACACACACACACACACACACACACACACACACACACAGAATTATTTTAATGTCGTTATCTATAATAAATCTCAAAGTAACTGTCTATTTTTGAACAATAAACAAATAAAATTAAGTATTACAATTAGACATGAACACAATTCTTATAAAGTAAAATATTTAAAAAACCAACCTTTGCATGCAGTTTTTCCTCCTGGATAATCTGCGACGACAGAGAGGCAAGTGCTTCGAATCGTATTTTTTTCCCATTTTATGGATATTCTTCAACTAAAAACACTGTCTATTTCCACTGATATTTTCACAACTATATAAATAATCAATGCACTGTACACTATAAATCGCACTAAACAGATATCAAAACACTGCTTATTTTCGCATAGGCAGTAATATCTGACAGTTACGGTGGTATACAATTACACAATGTGGAGCAGACAAGTGAAAACGCGTACGTATGTTCGTAAATCTCGGCGCTTCGGTTAGTTGTAGATAGCAAAGAACAGATAGTAATATTTGTTATCTCCTTTCTACTAAGCCGGCAACGAAATTGACTGACGATGGATTACTCGCTTCTTGACGCGCGATGATTTTTACCTTTTTATTTATTAAACTAAATGTATATTTATATTATATTGTAATGTATTAAAATTAGAATATAATATTTTAATATAGTATATTAAAACTGACATCACACTGCTGTGCAGTCTTCGCGTTATAAAAATTTTCTCATATAAAATATTTAACATCTCCTATAATATATTTTAAATCTGAACTTGACATGTTTTGAAATGCAGAATAAATTAAAGAATCGTTTATAGAGTAATGTGTAACTTCAGAAGATAATTTAAAAATATATAAATAATACTGCTGGCTATATACATATATGTACATGCATATAGCCAGCAATACTATTTATATGTTTCCAAATTATTTTCTGATATGCATATATATATATATATATATATATATATAATATATATGCATATCAGAAAATAATTTAGAAACATATAAATAGTATTACTGGCTCTATATATATATATATATATATATATATATATATATAGTATTTCAAAACATGAAGCTAAAATTATGGTAAAGTATTATAAGAGAATGTAGAATATTTCATATGAGAAAATATTTATTATAACGTAACTAGCGAAGACTGCAGAGCAGTATAATGTCAGTTGTCATATAATATATTAAATTTTATATATTAAAATTTAATTTAATATAACAATTTTATTATAACATAATATAATATAAATATATATTTTTAGTTTAATAAATAAAAAGGTAAAAATTATCGCGCGTAAAGAAGCGAGTAGTTCATCGTCAGTCAATTTCGTTGCCGGCTTAGTAGGAAGGAGATGGAAAATATTACTATCTGTCCTTTGCTATCTAAAGTATTACAGTAATTGGCCGGCAAATTGCTTTGCTCTGGTCAATCCCAACCGAGTCCGCAACTTATAGGCTGCGGTCGGGAAGACGCTCTGGATGCTTTGAAACATCATTCTATCTTTATTCTCATGAAATGTAGAACAAAGATAGAATAATGTTTCAAAGCATCCAGAGCGTCTTCCCGACCGCAGCCATAGTAATACGGATCGGCGCGTGGCGTCTGAAATTTGGCATCACTGCTCGTCGTTACTCGAGACGTGTGCAGGCCCTGCAGGCTCGTGCAGGCTTGTGTCTCGTGGCTCGTGGCTCGTGGCTCGTGTGCTCGTGTGCTCGTGTGCTCGTGGCTCGTGTGCTCGTGGCTCGTGTGCTCGTGGCTCGTGGCTCTTCCAAAAGAGTTTTCCTGGTATTCAACCTCACTTCCTCGTTCTTCTTTGGACGTTTCCAATGCGTAAAAGTAAGTATATCATATTTCTTTCTCTTGCATATTATTTTCTTATTCTCTTTCTCTCTCTATTCTCTCTTCTATAATCATATTTTATTAAATAAAGTGAGAATCGATAATGATCGTAAAGCTGATGGCAGAGAACGAGATGTTAGCGCTTACGCCGTAATCATGGACGTAAAGTAAGGCAAAGAAAAATATACATGCTACTTACATATACGTTTTTCTCTGTCTTACCTTACGTCCACGACTACGACCGTTCTTTGCCATCAGCCTAAAGCAGAATATATTATCAATGATGGCGTACATTTTGATCTTTTGATCTTTTGGCTCATTGCCAATTTATTTTATTTGAATGTTTTCAATGGATGTTTATAAATTGTGTTATGTATTTTTCAGCAAAGAGTGAAGGTACATATCGTACACGTGGTGCACCGGCGCTGAAAGAATCAGAAGTACTGAGTATGTATATGCACTTTATTTTAAGTACACTCAGTTTTATTTGAATTTTTGAATATGTTTTTATAATTTTATTATTTTTACATTTTTTAGAAAAAAGTGATCGTGCAGCAGGCAGCCGTACGCTGCCACCGCCTCAGATGGATAAAAAAATGATCAACGCACCAGCTCGAATCGAGACACCGGCACGGATTGAGACACCAGCACGGATCGAAGCACCGGCACGGATCGAGGCACCGGCACGGACCGAGACACCGGTACGGATCGAGACACCGGCACGGATCGAGACACCGACGGTGCGTACGCACGACCGGCATGTTTCTCCGCACGACGTCTCTCCACGTATATTAATTGAAAATCGATTAAATAAGGTAAGTTCAAAATTGTTTACGCGTGTGTGTTTGCGTACGTAGAAATTTATAAAATGTAATTTTTTAAATATTTCAGCGCATCAATGAAGCGGTAAGGCGGGCCGTTAATAAGGAGCGGCGGAAGAGACATGCCGGTCGGGCGTACGCACCTGTATCTCAAATGATGCCGACACCAACCTATACAGTGCCGCCAGCACTACCAGCACCACCGGCTTATATGCCGACTTATATTGCACCATATTATGTACCGGCATCTGCACCGGGATACTCGGTACCAAACTACATGGCGCCGGGATACACAGCGCCGGGCTATGCAGCGCCGGGGTACACAGCAGCGCCGGGATACGCAATTCCACCCGGATATGCGCCGCTACCACCTAGAATCTGTAAGAATCTGTTTCACTTATTTTTATGTATTTATATGAAACGTTTTTATTCAATATTATATAAAATATTATTATTTTTTTCAGAGAGAAGAAGAAAAATGGTGCTGCCTCCGGCCTCATTACATGCACACATACACACACACACACACACACACACACATTCACACACATCCATACACATTAATACTATTAATATATTTTATTTTATTAATATAACTTTTATTTCCATTGTATTGCACTATATAAAAAAAATGTAATTTCAAA
This sequence comes from Camponotus pennsylvanicus, assembly GCA_023638675.1. Classification (NCBI taxonomy): domain Eukaryota; kingdom Metazoa; phylum Arthropoda; class Insecta; order Hymenoptera; family Formicidae; genus Camponotus; species Camponotus pennsylvanicus. The sequence continues at coordinate 122,757 of JALHBL010000961.1, read as the reverse complement.
ATTTTTAAGAATAAACTTAGTTACAATATTTTTCTTTAATATAGATATGCAATACAATATAATAAAAATAAAAATTATATTAATAAAATAAAATATATTAATAGTATTAATGTGTGTGGATGTGTGTGTAGTGTGTGTGCGCACTGTACAAAAAAAATAAATGTAATTTAAAAATTTTTAAGAACAAACTTAGTTACAATAATATATTTTTCTTTAATATAGTTATGCAATTTGCATATCTATATTAAAGAAAAATATATTATTGTAACTGTTTATTCTTAAAAATTTTGAAAAAAATTACATTTATTTTTTATTATATAGTGCGCGCGCACACACACACACATACATCCACACACATTAATACTATTAATATATTTTATTTCAAATATAATTTTTATTTCTATTGTATTGTATTGCATTATGCATATCTATAGTAAAAAAAAATATATTATTGTAACTAAGTTTATTCTTAAAAATTTTGAAATTACATTTATTTTTTTATAGTGCGCACACACACACACATACATCCACACACATTAATACTATTAATATATTTTATTTCAAATATAATTTTTATTTCTATTGTATTGTATTGCATTATGCATATCTATAGTAAAAAAAAATATATTATTGTAACTAAGTTTATTCTTAAAAATTTTGAAATTACATTTATTTTTTTATGTGTGCGCACACACACACATACATCCACACACATTAATACTATTAATATATTTTATTTCAAATATAATTTTTATTTCTATTGTATTGTATTGCATTATGCATATCTATAGTAAAAAATATATTATTGTAACTAAGTTTATTCTTAAAAATTTTGAAATTACATTTATTTTTTTATAGTGCGCACACACACACACATACATCCACACACATTAATACTATTAATATATTTTATTTCAAATATAATTTTTATTTCTATTGTATTGTATTGCATTATGCATATCTATAGTAAAAAAAAAAATATATTATTGTAACTAAGTTTATTCTTAAAAATTTTGAAATTACATTTATTTTTTTATAGTGCGCACACACACACACACACACACATCCACACACATTAATACTTATATTTTATTTCATTATTATAACTTTTATTTCTATTGTATTGTATTGTGCATTATGCGTATCTATATTAAAAAAAAATATATTATTGTAACTAAGTTTTTTCTTTTTATATAGTGCTACACACACACACACACACACACACACACACACACACACACACACATTAAAAGCACTGTAAAAAAGATTATAAAATAAATTCTTACACAGATTTATTATATTCCTTTATTCCTCCAAATCAATATAATATGAGCAAGCTTCTATATACAACTGTAAAAATTTATGTGGAATTGTAACAATTAATAATTAATATATATATATATATATATATATATATATATATAAATTGTTACAGTTCCACATCAATTTTTACACGTGTGTGTGTGTACATATGTATGTATAATAAAATAAAATAAAGAAAATCATGTATAATATATTATTATATATATATATATATATATATATATATATATATATATACATAGAGTTATATATTATTAGTTTATTAATATTTTTTCTTATTATTACTTATTATATCAATAGCCGTAATTACATTACTATTCTCACAAGCTTGATTTGTCTTTCTCTGTCTGAAACATGACATTCGTACTTTGTCTAACAAAATAATTGCAGCGCTCTCTATCACGTTATTTATGAACTAAAATTACTGCTTTTTTCACTTCATTTTACCGACATCTCAGGTACATACGGATCGAAATTTTTGGGTACATGCCATTTATTAATTAGACTATTAAACTCAATTTTCATAGTTTCATACGTTTTTACTGTGCAGTCCGCTAACGGCTGTGCTATTGTTTTATGCATAAAAGCTACAAAACATTTATACAAGGGTAATGTCTTTATGAGGTGATAGCTTTAGACGCCATGTTGATCTAAGAAGTCGATAAATGAATATATAATTTTATATTTTGTTTCCTTTCTCAGTATATAATCAGTGTCGCCGTGTCCGTTTGCATCTATAGTTCAATCGTAGAAAAGGATTTTTAATTCTATGTAGATAATAAAAAATGGCATATACCCAAAAATTATAATGCTTTGTCGATAAAAAAGTAAGGTTCAGCATCCCCTTAATATTTATGAATATCAATCATTAATATTTTTCACATTTACCTCTATATTTTATGTATTTTAATAATTATTTAATTAATATAATTTATATTAATAAAGAATAAGTAAATAAAGTAAATAAAAATAAAAAAAGTTCAAAACTTTGTTACATACTACGAATATCTAGATATAATAAATTTAATTCAAATTTTATTTTTAATCAAATATATTAATTAATTAATATAATTTAAATAAATTAAAATATATTATTTTTCAGTTATACATGGATTTATTAAAACTAATTTTAATACATTTATAAATAACTCCAAAAGTTCCAGTTTTGGCTCAATAACAGATGGGACTTATAAATTAGAAGTCCAAATAATGAATTGCGATGGTAATAATGATTTTAAAAAGGGAGAACATATTCAAATAAAAGGATATATAAAAGTTGCAAGTTAGTTATGTTGATTAAATTTTAAAAAAGTACTTTTATTGTCCTTTTTTCGACAAATGACGCGTGTGTATATGTTTAAAAGTCTAGCAACGTTAAGTATTTTAACGAACAATTTTATTATTTTAATATACATAATAATAAAAGAATTAAATATTACAAACACAATGATTCATGCTTATATCAAGTTTTTTTGCATTAATATTTTATTATTTTATTAAATATAATTAAAAAATTAAATTTTATAATATTCATAATGCCATGTTTCTTATTGTTAGTATAATACAATTAAATTTTTGTAAAATTATTATACATAATACATTTATTAAATTACTTAAAATTATTAGTTTAATATTTATTATATTTACAGAATTATAAATATCATTTTGTACGAGTTTAATACATTTTTTAAATTTAATTATCTGTTAACGGCGGTGAATTCTATAATATAAAAAGTTCTCATATCAATCACTGGAAAAATGTATAATTTTTAATCTGTTAATATTATAAATTTAATTTTCAGATGATGTTTTTTATTTAGATGTAGAAAATACATCTGACATACAATTAATAGAAGATAATAAATTGTTATCTTTTCCCCAATGTTTACAAGGAACAAAACCGATTATAAAAAGGGTTTGTGCAAATGATGCAATAGAAATACCAAAAAAAATTACTCGTACATAATAATATAGTAGATATATGTAAGTATTTTAATGTTTGATTTTATAAATAATAAAATAAAATATGTAATAATAATAAAATTATTAATATTATTATTATATATAAAATTGATTTTATATAAAATTTTTTAAACAAATTAGAGAATTATTCGTGAATGTTTTAAAACTTTAAATATTTTAATTTACTAATTTAAATAATTACATTCTTTCTAAATTTTTATTGGTTTATAATTCGTTGGTCGTTTTTTATTTCCATTACATGTTCCTTTTCATTTTTGTTTGCATACGTATGTATTTTGTTTGCGTATTCTATGATAACGCAAATGACAAAACATTTATATATTTGTATTAATGTTTATCAATTGCAAGGTTTTTGTTATTAAATTTGAAATATTTTACAGATTATTATATGCAATTAAGACGATTTAGCTGGATTTGCACATTTCGGCGAACATATGTTATTTTTGCGGCCAGAGAAATATCTTCAGTTGAATGATGTATTACTGAATGTATCTGTCGAATATTAGCTGTGTTGACAACACATTGATATATTACATCTCTTGTTATAATACATTCGTATATTGTTTGATTTTTCGTAGATTGTTCATAAATTAATAATTTTTACATTCATATTTTTTTGAAAGATATAAGTTTAATTAAAAATGTTGAATTAATTAATATATATTTTATATAAATTAATATTGATTGTAATTTTTCTTTTATTTATGTTTACTACAAAAAAGAGGTATAAAATGTTATCATAATTAATAATTTATACTAATAATTAAAATACTTTATATTCCGTTTCTTTCTTTTTATTTGTGTTTTATTACCCATAAAGATGATATCTATAAAGATGTAATATTGCAGTAATATATGATATGTATAAGTAAGTGCACTTATTAATGAAATATTTGTACAATAAAAAATGATAAATTTAATAATGTGTTATTAAAAGATTTTATTCTCCTGGTACATAGAGACAGAGAGAAAAAGAGAGAGAGAGAAAGTTTTTTTTAAATATATATGTATATATCAAAATTAAAATTTTTTATACTATGTGTTATAGTTTTGATATATATATCATTTTATTAATATATTTTATTAATATATCATTTTATTAATATATTTAAAAAAATTTTTTTAAATTTTTATGATATACATATATCTTTAATAATTCATTAAATGTCATTGCATTAAATTATATTATATAGAATTATGTTATGAAAAGGATTTTTATAAAAATGTTTAATTTAATTTCTGTAAAAATGTTTAATTTAATTTCTGTAAAAATGTTTAATTTGATTAAAAATGATGGATACTTCTCAGTATCTTTGTGTAATTTAATTGTAATTATTAATATGTATTTATACATTTGTGGAAGTATTCTCTCTTATATAAATGTAAAAATGCAATAGAAATCTCGAATATATCGAAATGTTAAAGCCTCTTTCTCGCGATATCGATTGTTTTGTTTATATATGATAGTTTGTTACATCCGTGTTGTTTAAACTGTCAAAATCAAATTTGTCAAAATCAATTCTGTAGAGAAAGAATAAAGATTTAATAAAGTTAAAAAGATTTGAAAAAACGAAAAAAAGGATAAAGGAAAAGAGAGTGAGAAAGAGTGAGAGAAAGAGAGGAGGAGAGGAGATACATGAGGGATAGAGAGGAAATATAAAGAAATATATATATATATATATATATATATATATATATATATATAAACACTGGTTTGAACAAGCGTTTTTTCTATAAAAATTACGTTTCGCTCGGTACATAAGTAAATATTTACGAGTTGTATATATAAAGATATACTACTTTGTTTTATATATAATATTATAATAAGTATATAATATTATAATAAATATTTACAGTTATTTTAAAAAAGTAAGAAAAGAGGCTAAAGAAGATAGAAAAAGAAATAAAAAGTAAGATAGAAAAAGAAGCAAGTGAGAAGGAGATAAAAAGGAAATATAGAAGAAATAGAGAGAAGAGAGAGATACAGAGAAAGAAAAGTAAATATCTTTATTTACACCCTTTTATTTAAAAATTACATTGTTTTGTTTATTACAAGTAATTATTTATGCGTCGTATATGTAAATGTGTATTATTCCATTTTATTAATTTAAATTTTATTAAATTTAAATTGATTTTGATTGGATTTGTTAATTTTTTTTCTGCAAAAATTATATTTAGTTTGTTACATAAGTAATCATTTAGGCGTTATATGTATAAATATATATTATTTTGTTTTACCATATAAAATATTATAAATAAATAATTATTTACAATTATTTAAAGCTAAGAAAAAATAAGAAAAAGAAGTTAAAGAAGATAGAGAAAAAAAGATAGAAAGAAAAGGTTAAAGAAGATAGAGGAAGAAAGATAGAGAAAGAAAGAGCAGTAAATGAAAAGGAGAAATAAAAAAGAAAATATAAAAGAGTCAAAGAGAAGATACAGAGAAAAAAAATATTATCGTTTCTTTTACACCTTTTTTATTTAAAAATTACGTTGTTTTGCTTATTACAAGTGAGTATGCGTTGTATGTGTAAATATGTATTATTCTATTTTATCAATTTAAATTTTATTAAATTTGAATTAGTTTTGATTCAATTTGTTTTTTTTTCTGTAAAATAACTATATTTAATTTGTTAAATAAGTAATCAATTATGCGTTGTATGTGTAAATGTGTATTATTCTGTTTTACCATATAAATAATTATTTGCAGTTATTTAAAGTTAAAAAAAAGTAAGAAAAAGAAGCTAGAGAAGATAGAGAAAGAGAGATAGAAAGAAACATAGAAAAAGAAAAACTTTGTTGAGAGAAATGAGAGAAAAAGATAAAAAAGGAAATATATAAGCGACAGAGAGAAGATATAGAAAAAGAAAAGTAAATATTATTACCTTTTTCCTACTTTTTTATTAAAAAATTACGTCGTTTTGTTTATTACAAGTGATCATTTGCTTGTTATATGTGTAAATGTGCATTACTTTATTTTACCATATAAAATATCATAAATAAGTAATTATTTACAGTTATTTAAAGAAAAAATAAGAAAAAGAGGCTAAAGAAGATAAAGAAAGAAAGATAAAAAGGAAGATAGAGAAAGAAAAACTTTGTTGAAAGAAGTGACAGAAGGAGATAAATAGGAAATATATAATATAAAAAAATAGAAAGAAGAGATATAGAAAAAGAAAACTAACATCATTATTTTATTCATATTTTTTTAAATTTAAAAATTACATTGTTTCGCTTATTACAAGTGATTATTTGTGTTAAATTTGTAAATGTATATTATTCTGTTTTATTAATTTAAATTTTATTAAATGTTAATTGATTTTGATTTTTGTTAAAAATTAATTTTTTTTTAATTTACATTATTATTTTAAAATCAATTTTCAGATGAAAATAACAGACTGAAAATAATTTAATTTAAAATTGTTGAATCAAAATTAATTTTGATTTGATATTCAGATTGTAATTAATTTTGTTTTAAATTATTGTATTGAAATTAACTTTAAGTTTGAATTACATTAAAATTAGGTTCGATTGAATTTATATTTATTGGTTTCAATTTAAATTGTTTTATTGAAATTAATTTTAATTTTGAGTTTATTGTATTAAAATTAGTTTTAATCTAAATTTTTTAAATAAAATTGGATTTAATTTTGAATTATTAGATTGTAGTTAGCTTTTATTTAGATTAAAAGAATTTGATTTAGATTGTTAAATGAGTTATTAATATTAATTTTAATTTTAATTGTTTCATTAAAATAAAATAAAATTTAATTTTGATCATTAAATTAAAATTAACTTTAATTTAGATTATTGAATTAAAATTTAATTTAATTAAAATTATTTAGTTAAAATTAGTTTTAACAGTACGAAATTAGCTTTGAACAGATTTGAATTAGATTCGATTTGAATTGAAATTGGTTTTGACTTGGATTGCAATTGGCTTTGATTTTAACTCGAATTGATATGAATTTTGATTTGGATTAGAATTGGCTTTGATTTGGATTGAAATTGACATTGGAGTTGGCTTTGATTTGGATTGAAATTGACATTGGAATTGGCTTTAATTTGGATTGAAATTGACATTGGAATTGGCTTTGATTTGGATTGAAATTGACTTTGACATGAACTATTTAATTAAAATTAGGTTGGACTTGAGATTGACTTTGACTTGAATTAAAATTAGCTTTTGCATTGTTGAATTAAAATTAGCTCTAATTTTGCATTGTTTAATTAAAATTACATTTTTATTACAGAATTATTACAATTAGTTTAAATTTAGATTGTTTCAAATTAGTTCTAATTTAGATTATTGGATCGAAATCAGTTTTGATATTTATTGTTAAATTAAATTAAATTTTAATTAAAATTAACTATAAATTAAATTGCTGAATTAAATTGATTATAACTTGGATTGTTAGGTTGAAATTGTTTGTCTTTTGGATTGTTGGATAGAAATTGGTTTTGATTTAAATTGTTACTTTTATATAAATTGAAAATGACTTTTATTTAGATTATTAGTTTTGACTTACAATTAGACTTTTGGATTAAAATTTGTTTTAATTTAGATTGTTAGTTTGAAGATAACTTTAAATTGAATTATTGGATTAAACTTTGATTTTAACTTGGATTTATTTGAGTAAACAATTAATTTTGGATTATATTAGATTAGAATTGATTTTGGCTTAGATTAATTTAATCTAAGTTAATTTTGGCTTAAATTATTGTAATTATCTTAAAACTAAATTATTGAACTAAAATTGATTTTAATTTAATTAAAATTTACTTTGACTGAAATTGTCAAAAATAAATTTTGACTGAAATTGTTGAATTAAATATAATTTTTATTTAGATTGTTGGATTAAAATTATTTTTTATTTTTGAATTAATATAGAATTAAAATAATTAAAATAAATTGATAATATATTTAACGAAAAAATTAATTTTCGTAATAACCGATGCAAAAGACATCGCGTTAGGCTCTACAGCCGATATATATATATATATATATATATATATATATATATACATATTGTATGATAATATATTAATATATAATTATATTAAATTGTTAAATTGAATTAATATTGAATTAAATTATTATTAAACTGATTAATATTGAATTGGATTAATACTGAACTCATTTTAATTAATTTTAAACTAATTAATATTAAATTAAATTAATATTAATTGTTTGATATTAAATTGGATTGATACTGAATTGAAATAATTTTAAACTAAATTAATATTAAATTAAATTAAATATTAAATTAATATTAAATTAAATTGTTGAATTAAATTAAGTTATATAATATATTTATATTTGTTTATATTGTGATACTAAACTAAATTTTTAATTATTTAATTATTGTTTGAAATTTACAAGTAAAGTTTTATATATTAAAAGCTAAATTTTGTACAATCTTTAATTTATTATAATTAATCTATAGATTTTTATAACGCATGTAAAAAAATTTATTATTATTTTTAATACATTTATATATTTTCAAATAAAATTATTTAAATAATAATTATGCCTCGAAGAAAGATAGTTCGATCGATTGAAGAAGAAGAGAAATATCAATATAATAAACGAGAAAAAAAGGCAAAACATCAGAACGAAAGACGGGAAGCAAAGCGAATGATGTCTAAGAAAGATTGTCAATGTTTGTCAAATTCTGAAAAAATTTGTTCAAATATAACTCAAACTTCTACAAATTTTTCGAAAAACATAGTAATAGATACCCGTGCTTCAACCATTTTACTTAGAAAGGTATATTCAGTTAGTGAAACCACTACATCTCAAGCAATTAATACATCAACTTTTACAAATGTTTGTAATGTAATAAAAAATAATAATAAAGTTAATGCGATAAATGATAATATAAAATTATTTAATGTTAATGATGATATTAATATAATTAGAAATGTTCATAATTTAAGTATGGAAACTTCATTAAATGACAATATTATTTCTTCCATACCTAGCACATCAAATAGATTGATAAACTTAGATAATAATAGATTTGAAAATTGTATTAATTTACATGAGGTATCAACACAAAGTATTATAATAAACGATAAAGTAGAAAAATCAAAATCATTGTATGTTAACAAAATTAATAAAAGTAAACAGATAAGGTGGAACGAGAGAAATCGAGTTTTAGAAAAAGGATATACGGATATTGATACGTCTCACATGATTCAATTGGAACATATTGTAGAACATTATATAGGAGAAATGAATTTATGTTGCGAACATTGCGGTGCAAAACATTTCAATTCTGAAAAAGTAGCTAATAAAGGTAACTCGTTTAACGATTGTTGTAGCCATGGGACTGTCGAGTTAAATTCTTTACCTCAACCTCCGCACGAACTTTATGAATTATTTACTGAAAATCATCCAAAATCAAAACATTTTTACAATCGTATTCGTGGATATAATAATTCATTTTCATTTGCATCATTTAATGCAAATTTAGTAGATTTTAGTGCGCAAAGACATGGACCTTACTGTTTCAAAATTCAAGGACAAATCTATTATCAAATTAATACTGCATTATATCCAGCATCTAACGAAACACCAAGTTATGGGCAACTCTTTATTATGGATAGTAATGAAGCAACAGAGTGTCGATTACATCAAAATTCAAATCTTGATCAAGAAATTTTACATTCAATAGATAATATAATGCGTACAAATAATATTTTTGCACAATCTTATCGAATGATACATGAAGAAATTCAATTGCAACAGCAAACATCTGATAACAATATACGTGAATTACAATTAGGATTTTTAACTAAAAAGGGCATCGATCGTGGCCGATACAATGTACAAAAGATAAATGAAGTTGCAACTGTTTTTTCTACTACAGCAGATAGTGAAATTCCTGAAATCTATGTAACAATTTATAATAAAAATACTAAAACATTAAAACAAGTTAGTACAATGGATCCAAATGTAGAACCATGGATTTATCCATTGTATTACCCATACGGTAGTCAAGGTTGGCACGATAATTTACAACGTAAAGATAGTAATAAACGAATAAGTAGAGCTGCATATGTAAAATATCGAATAGCTATACGTGATAATTTTAATATTTTTATTATGGGAAGACGATTATTTCAACAATGGCTGGTAGATAGTTATATAAAAATTGAAAAAGACCGAATTAATTATTGTAAACAGAATCAAAAACAATTGCGAGCTGAGACTTATCAAGGATTAATTGATTATTTAGCAAATATCGCCAATAATAACGATGCTCACATTGGAAAAATGATTATACTTCCATCGACATTTGTAGGTTCACCGCGTAATATGTTGCAACATTATCAAGATGCGATGGCTATTGTTCGAAAGTATGGAAAACCAGATATCTTTGTTACTATGACTTGTAATCCAAACTGGCGCGAAATTAAAAAAAATTTACTTCCAAATCAACAACCTTCAGATAGGCCAGATATATGTGCTCGAGTATTTAATATAAAAAAAAATATTTAATTGATGTTATTGTTAGACAAAAATTTTTTGGTGAAGTTTTAGCATACGTTTATGTAATAGAATTTCAAAAACGTGGATTACCACATATACATTTATTGATTACATTAAAACAAAATTGTAAGATATCCAATTCTGAAATAGTTAATAAATTTATTTCTGCAGAAATTCCTGATCCTAATGAAAATGAAAGTTTACATAATGTTGTAATGAAACATATGATTCATGGACCATGTGGAAATTGGTGTTTGATAAATGATAAATGTTCGAAACATTTTCCAAAACCATTTCGATCTGAAACAACTATGGATGAAGATGGTTATCCACAATATCGTCGAAGAAATAATGGATTATTGTACGAAAGACCTGGACGATATGTTGTTGATAATCGATATGTTGTTCCATTTAATCCAACGCTCTTACTTTTATTTAATAGTCATATTAATGTTGAAATAGTATCAAGTATACAATCTGTGAAATATTTATATAAATATATTTATAAAGGTCATGATGCTGCATCTGTAGTTATTGGAGAAAATATAGATAAAACAATAAACCATGATGAAATTCAAGATTTTATCGAAGCTCGATATGTCGGGCCCGTGGAAGCATGTTGGCGTATCTTAAGCAAACCTTTGCAAGAAAAAAGTCACGCTATATTTCGTTTACCAGTTCATTTACTAAATGAACATAGTGTTATAATCGATGATAATATTAATAATGATGCGATAAGATTTGCTATAGAACGAGTAACAATGTTATTAGATTATTTTCAGTTAAATGCTCGAGATGAGGAAGCAAAACAATATTTATACAGTGATATTCCATCTCATTATGTATTTAAAAAAATTATAATTAACGGCAGAACTATTAATCGTTGGGAGAAATGTCAAAGATATTTTAATTGTATTGGTCGTATGTATTCCGTTAGTCCATCTCAAATAGAATTATTTCATTTACGTATACTTTTACTACATGTTAAAGGAGCTACAAGTTTTTAAGAATTAAAAACAGTTAATAACGAGATACATCAAACTTTTACTGCTGCATGTTTAGCATTAGGACTTATAGAAGATGATGAAGAATGGTATCGTGCAATGAATGAAGCAAAAGTTTGGATGATGCCAAGACGACTTCGTAATTTATTCGTACGAATTTTGATTCATTGTCAACCAGTTCATCCGAAAAAATTATGGGATGAGTTTAAAAAAGATATGTCGGAAGATTATACAAAACGATTTGGACCTATAATAGGAATAAAGAAAGTTTATAATTACATTATTAATTTACTTCAAAAGGAAGGATCAAATATTGCTAATTTTCCTGAAATTAAACAAGAAATAGAAGAACAAGATGAAATAAACGACGAAGAACAAATTGAAGAAGATACATCGATAGGTATGCGACAATATGAACAATTAAATACAGAACAAAAAGAAATTGTTGATACTATTTTAATAGCAACAAGTAATAATTGTGATAATTGTTTTTATATTGATGGTCCAGGTGGATCTGGTAAAACTTTCATTTATACAACGTTGTATTATCTACTTAAAAGTAGAGGAAAAATAATTAATACGATGGCGTTTACTGGTATTGCTGCAACATTACTTCCAAATGGGAAAACAATACACAAAGTTTTTGGATTACCCGTACCTCTTTTCGCTGATTCTACATCAAACATTAAAATTCAATCTAAAGAGGCTGAAAATTTAAAACTTGTAGATGTTTTTATTATGGACGAAGCTCCTATGGCACCACGCTATGTATTAGAAATAATGGATCGAACATTACGCGATATAATGCAAAATGATTTACATTTTGGTGGTAAAATCGTTCTTCTCGGTGGAGATTTTAGACAATTATTACCTGTAAAAGAAAGAGCTACGCGTTGTGAAATTATAAATTTATCAATAAAATTTAGTATTCTATGGAAACATTTTAAAATATTTTCATTAACACAAAATATGAGAACTTTACCACAGGAAAAAGAATTTGCACAATTTTTACTAAATTTAGGTAATGGTTTTTTAAATGATCATTCAGATAATATTAATATTCCAGAAAAATGTATAGCAAACGCAAATTCGGATATGGTTAAAGACATGTACGTAGATATTATAAAACGTAAAAAATATAAAACTATGGCTAATTACGTTATATTATCTGCAAGAAATGTCGATGTTAATGAAATAAATGAAAACGTAGTAAGTTTATTGGATGAAACAACAGAAAGAGTTTATACAAGCATAGATACTCTTGAAACGACTGGAGATAATCAAGATATATATGAAACAATTCCGATAGAATATCTCAACTCTTTAAATCCAATGTGTCTTCCACCTCATGAATTACGCTTAAGAAAATACACTATTGTCATGATTATTAGAAATCTTAGCATCAGTGAAGGTTTATGCAATGGTACCAGATTACTAATTTTAGATTTAAATAATAAATTATTACGCTGTGAAATTTTAACAGGTAATAAGACTGGAGAAATAGTTTTTCTTAATCGTATTACTTTATATTGTGAAAATATATATCCGTTTACTTTCAAAAGAAGACAATTTCCAGTAAAATTGGCATTTGCTATGACAATAAATAAATCACAAGGACAAACTTTCGATAAGATTGCAATAGATCTTCGAAAAGATATTTTTAGTCATGGACAACTATATGTTGCATTTTCGCGAGTTCGTTCTTGGGATTCGTTAAAAATTTATTTAACGGATGATAATCTATCTAAAAAAATTAAAAACTACGTTTACAAAGAAGTACTTAATTAATAAAACATAACGAATGAATGAGTGATATATGACTATATTATAATGATATAAAAAAATAATAGTAAATAAAAATTGATCAAATTTAATTTAATTAATTTTTATATAATAATTATTTTCTTATCATTTTACTATATTATTTAAATAATAATAAGAAATAGATTGTAACTCATTTAGTTAATTAATTAAATATTCAGTTAATTAATTAATTATTATTTAAAGAAGGCGCGCGCGTTAGCGCGCGCTGCGTGCTAGTTTTACTAAAATATGCATTTCACATTTATTAATTTTAATTAAATATAATTTTTAATTATATATGTAATCAAAATTTTGAACATATAATTAATTAAAAATTATTTTATTTATAACATTATAATATATATATTATATTATATATTATATAATATTAATTAATTATTTTTGTACATGTTTGATAATAAATTGATTATAAATTGATCCAAAAAAATTTAATTAAAATCTTTTGGATACTGTTCGATTAATTTCGCTATATGAAGTGTTAATTAAACAATCTTCGAATCGATCATTATTATAAACGACCTTTGAATAGTCATTGAACGATCTCTAATTAATTTTTCTGAAATCGTCAATGAAAAGACTAAATTTATTTGCATGAATTTATAATTTAATATAAATTATAATATAAATATAAATATAAATTAATTTAAAAATTAGATAAGAGATAAATATTAATAACATCATATATTATATATCATGAAAGAATTGAATACAAATTGTATATCGGAAATTTTGATAGTAATAATATGCTAATAACGTCTGCAGAAACTTTTATCTTCATATGAAAATTATAACTTATAATTTATATCCATATACATATATACAGCGTGTTCCACCTAGAAGTGACCTCTTTTATCTTTTAAATTAAAAGATATAGGCCATAACAAAAATATATGATGACTTGAATTGAACTTTATTGTGAGTATAATTGATTACAAAATTTATCTGTATTGAAAAACGGAGAAGTATGCATAATTTTTTTATAATAACGTAGATATTTTCTGACTCGTGCATTAGAAGTTGACATATGGCATGTTGTCATTTTCATGATACTCAGTGTACGAAAAATATAAATAGAAAGCTTATGAATCAATATAATTATGGGACATATATATGACACATTGGTATAAATCACAAATGAAAAGTTTATAAATAACAGTTTTATTTGTAAAATACTTTTTACTAAACATAAAATTTTTATAAATCATAAAATAAATAATTTTTAAAACTGGTGTGACTTCTGTATACAGGGTGTTGAAAAAAAAGGGTCACATATTTTGATAGCAGGTAGTATTGATCAAAACAAGAAAAAAAGACTAATTAACATGGGTCCTAAGACTAATATCTTCAAAGATACAAGCTATTTTGTTATTTGAGCTCTTTGTCATTTTCTTATTAGTCGTGTCAATAAAAACTCTTAGGCCTACGCAATGTCGTCTGACTTGTGGTACCAAACGTAAATATCAGGAGAGAAGAAATGAAGAAGGAAGAGAAATGAAGTAGAGTGCGTGATTTGAAAGAGTGCGTGATTCTCTAAGACGTAGGGCTGAAACATGCGTGAGAGTGAATGGCAATCACAGAGCACCTCCTCTAATGCTGAGTCAGCATTAAAATTTTTTGTTTTTTGTAAAAAAAGAGTTTATTGACACGACTAATAAGAAAATGACAAAGAGCTCAAATAACAAAATAGCTTGTATCTTTGAAGATATTAGTCTTAGGACCCATGTTAATTAGACCTTTTCTTCTTGTTTTGATCAATACTACCTGCTATCAAAATATGTGACCCTTTTTTTCAACACCCTGTACATACGTCAACTTCTAATGCACGAGTTAGAAAATATCTACATTATTATAAAAAAATTATGCATACTTCTCCGTTCTTCAATACAGATAAATTTTGTAATCAATTACTATACTCACAATAAAGTTCAGTTCAAGTCATTTAATTTCATATATATTTGTTATGGTCTATCTCTTTTAATTTAAAAGATAAAAGATCACTTCCAGGTGGAACACGCTGTATATATGTACATGGATATAAATTATAAGTTATAATTTTCATATGAAGATGAAAGTTTCTGCAGACGTTATTAGCATATTATTACTATCAAAATTTTCAATATACAATTTGTATTCAATTTTTTTGTATTTTCATAATTTTGAAAAATTTTCATAATTTAAAAAAAAATTGCAAAAGGTACGACCGCCTGGCGTACACAGCGGGCATGTATCCTGGTGCGGCGGGCGCAACGGTCATGTGTCATGTACTCTGATAGTACAGGGGGGAGGATTGTCGCCGATCTCGTGTCCTTGGCGAGCGGCGTCATTATATCGCCGTCGATCTCATATCCGTAGGGAACGATGGTGACCGTCGCCGAAAAAAGTCGCCACTTGGATTTGAACCCTAGTCCGCATGGTGAGAAGCCCGCACTTAGCTGCGCCACTGCAGATCGTACCAATCTTTAGTATGTCGATACTATTATTTATGTTATTTATACATATGACAATTAAAAATCATCCGATTTATGTCATGTGTGTTTGATGTCATTTTAATCGCAAAAATTTCATTAATCCATTAAAATTATTGTGAAATCGATAAAATGCGAAATAAAAAAATTTTATTTTCTGTAGTGAGATGATATATGATACGAAAAACGATAGATAAAGGAATCCTCGCGAACGAGACTTCGGAGCCCTTTAATCTTAGCTATCTCACTTGCTCCTTAAACGTTCTCGCTCTCTCTTTCGGCGACTCTCCGGCATCGAGGATCTTTCCTTATCTGTACAAATATAAACATTTTATAAAAAAATTAACTTTTATTTCGCATTTTATTGGTTTGAAAATAATTTTAATGGATTAATGAGATTTTTGCGATTAAAATGACACCAAACACGACATAAATTGGATGATTTTTATTAACTTATTCTCGCTTTGATAGTGAACGTGGCAACGGCGCACGTGCTCGAAATCGCACGGGCTAGAAAATCGTGATTTGTTTTCAGTTGTTCAGTGTACATACGTCGGCTAACAATAAGCTCGTTGCGACGAGATAGGACCAGCGACAATGCCGAGATGTAAGTACTTTTATATTCTACAATTCTACATATATAGTGTTATAGAATAACATTATTATATTAAATATATATAAAGTAACATTTTCAGTGGATGTGTTATAATTTATGAATCTTATTACGATGCATAAATTATAATAATATACTGATAATGTTGTTATAAAATGTACATTCTTATCTCTTTTCGCTCTCTTAGTCTCTTACTTTATTCTCCTCTCTCTCTCTCTCTCTCTCTCGCTAAATAAATAAATAAATAAATAAAAGTATATACAATAATATTTTTTTTTATTTGCAGCAAAAAGTGAAGGCACCTTGCCGCCAGGAAGGCCGCGGAAGATGGCGACGACGCCGCTCGCCATGAACACGAGATCGACGGCGACGACGCCACTCGCCAGCGACAGGAGATCCACGGCGACGGCGTCGCTCGCCAAGGACACGAGATCGACGGTGACGACGCCGCTCACCATGGACACGAGATCGACGGCGACGACGCCACTCGCCAGCGACACGAGATCCACGGCGACGGCGTCTCTCGCCAAAAACACGAGATCGACGGCGACGGCGATGACGCCGGTCGTCAAGGACACGAGATCGACGGCGACGACGCCGCTGGCCACAAATTTTGGGAGCGCACATTCAAGGGCGCAACAAAATAAGGTTAGCTTCTTTGTTATAAATAATAAAAAGTGAAAATGAGAAAAATATATTATAAATAATATATATTTTTCTCATTTTTTTATATGTTGCTTGTATTACAATGTGGTGTATACGTGTGTGTAAAATTTTTAATATATATATATATATATATATAACAGGGTGATTCTAAATGTTATGCTTTTGCAAAAACAAAATCTTGACCGATTTGTATTACAATGTGGTGTATACGTGTGTGTAAAATTTTTAATATATATATATATATATATATATCTCTCTCTCATTCGCTCACTCATCTGTATTTTTTTTTTTTTTTTTTTACGAGAGAGGGGAAAATGCATTTTATGCATACCCACCGGTCGATCCAGTGAGTTATGTGGGACTCGAGTACCAAGTCGAATTACCAACTCGGTACTCCCTACCCACTCTTTTTCCGAATTTCCTTTGACACACTGTCCCTCTGACTTCCCGAGATCTGTTTTCACATAACGTCAAAAAATATTTATTATTACCTTGTTCGATGACTTTTGATGTATTGCTGTAATTGCTTGAAGGAGAAATGAATTTTCCGATAGATCGTACGTTCTCAAATTTAACGTAGATATCACGTTGCAAAAGACAAGAAATCCACACTAAATTATTAACTGAAAGTTTTCTTCTTTCATGAACTGTATTCTTTTATAAACTTTAACGTAATCACATTTATTTACTCACTCGATGAGACGAGAAATTTACTAATGACTCTATCACTAATCATTATTAATCACTGTCGAATAATAACTCTTGGCGATTAAAAATCACTCGATGAAAGAAACACGCGCGGACACGTTACTACACGACGCGACGACGCGACAATGCGACGATAATTACTCGGCGACTGCAAGCAGTTTTTTGTCATGGTAGGTTGCGGTAGGTTAAGGTATTACTGGCGCTATCGAACGCGATCATGTGTTCGATTGAAGAATGCGGTAAACATAATAAACATTTAACATATTAATATTATTATTATCATGAATGTGTGTGATATCCATACATCGTATGATATCTATTTAAAAATTAATTAGATTAAATAAGTGTTTTTAAAATATTTATTATTTTTACTATTATCTTAAATAAATATTTAATATTAATATTTTATATGATAATAGTAAAAGTAATAAATATTTTAAAAACACTTATTTAATCTAATTAATTTTTAAATAGATATCATACGATGTATGGATATCACACACATTCATGATAATAATAATATTAATATGTTAAATGTTTATTATGTTTACCGCATTCTTCAATCGAACACATGATCGCGTTCGATAGCGCCAGTAATACCTTAACCTACCGCAACCTACCATGACAAAAAACTGCTTGCAGTCGCCGAGTAATTATCGTCGCATTGTCGCGTCGTCGCGTCGTGTAGTAACGTGTCCGCGCGTGTTTCTTTCATCGAGTGATTTTTAATCGCCAAGAGTTATTATTCGACAGTGATTAATAATGATTAGTGATAGAGTCATTAGTAAATTTCTCGTCTCATCGAGTGAGTAAATAAATGTGATTACGTTAAAGTTTATAATGAAAAAAATTTTTTTATAATTTTTTGTGGGTTTTTTTTTTTTTGCAACGTGATATCTACGTTAAATTTGAGAACGTACGATCTATCGGAAAATTCATTTCTCCTTCAAGCAATTACAGCAATACATCAAAAGTCATCGAACAAGGTAATAATAAATATTTTTTGACGTTATGTGAAAACAGATCTCGGGAAGTCAGAGGGACAGTGTGTCAAAGGAAATTCGTGAAAAGAGAGGGGTTTTTAGTGGGTAGGGAGTACCGAGTTGGTAATTCGACTTGGTACTCGAGTCCCACATAACTCACTGGATCGACCGGTGGGTATGCATAAAATGCATTTTCCCCTCTCTCGTAAAAAAAAAAAAAAAAAAAATACAGATGAGTGAGCGAATGAGAGAGAGAGAGAGACAGACAGACAGACAGACAGACAGACAGAGAGAGAATGTATGTGTTCGCATGTGTGTCTGTATGTGTATAGCGACCAGCTGATCGCAGCAGGCGCCCCGCGTAAGCACCAGCGTCTGACGGTGAATCGCGCCACCCTTGCCTGTCTCTTGTATTCGACCCGTCATACGTTAACTACTTCTTTTAATAATTCAAAAACTAAGCTTCACGAAATTTTGCTAAAGGAAAAATCGTCTTAGAATTCGGTCAAGATTTTGTTTTTCCAAAAGCATAACGTTATTTAGAATCACCCTGTATATATATATATATATATACAGGGTGGGCCATTTTAATCGATCCAGTCGAATATTTCGAAAACCAAGCCCGGGAGGGAAAAATGTTTCAGACAAAAGTTGTTTGGTTTCCAGGGGGTCATAAGATGGTACCATTGGTTTGACCTTGAAGTCATTTGAAGGTCACGCGAAGGTCACTTCAATTTTTTTAAATGGAACACCCTATATATTTTTATATATTCTTGTAGCTCATCTCGAGAGTTTTCCAAAACACTATAATAAAGTAGTTCTTCATTGAATACTTTTCGACTTATGAGGCTTGAAATAATTTCTTAATTTTACATAAACCATAAAATATCTAGTAAAATATTCATTTTTCAATTATTTTACCTTAATACTTTTATGTACAAAATAATGAGAGGAATCAAATTGGTGTAAAGAAAACATATAGTTGTTTTTAAGAAAAAATATGGAATTTGCAATTAACAATTCTATATTTTTTCTAATTAATATCAGAATAATTATTCAGTTAAATAATTAATATATAAATAATATTTCATAATTAAACATAGTCAATATAATATTTATTTTATATTATAATTACAATCTTAGAATTATTGGTATTAGTAAATGCATGAGAAAGTAATATATTTAGTTATTATAATTTATTATTTTTATGATAATTATTATAAAAAAAACTAATAAATTTTAATTTATATTATATATATATATATATATATATATATATATATATATAATAAGAGAAAATAAAGGATAAAAAAAGACAAAATGTAATAATAGTGTGTACATGTGTGTGTGTGTGTGTATGTATGTGTGCGTGTGCGTGTGTGTGCGCGCGCGCGTGCACGTGCACTATTATTACATTTTGTCTCTTTTGTATCTTTTTCTATTATTAGTTGTACGGTCATTTTGTCTCTTTCTAATTGCTCGCTACATCTCTCTGTTGCTTTCTTTCAAACATTACTTTACTTAGAAATAAAATTATATATATATATATTATTTTATTGTGTGTGTGTGTGTGTGCGTGTGTGTGCGCGCGTGTGTATGTGTACACACACTCATTACATTGGCCGCATTTAGCAGACTCTACCGCTAAGTAGCAATCGAACATGATTGGTTTCTACTTTCAGACCTGACCAATCAGCGTCGAATTACATCGGAAAATCTAGTAACGTTGCCCAACTGTTGAGTCTGCTGAATGCGGCCATTTTGTCCCCTTTGTATCCTTTTTCTCTTATTATTAGTTGTATGCTCTTTTTATCTCTTTCTAATTACTCGCTAAATCGCCCTGTTGCTTTCTTCCAAACTTATTACTTATATATATATATATATATATATATATATATATATATATATATATGTTCGATACGTCTCGCCTTTGTTAATAAATTTAGGTGTTGCACGTGCTCGAACAATGGCGGCAGAACTTTTACCTCCTGGACCGCCTATTTTTTGTCTCCAAGTTATTATCAAGGGGTGAAATTATATATGCGATACGTTATTTTGATAACTGAAATAACTTGTTTAATCGTACTCAACAGAATATACCCAATACAGGTTAAATTATCACAAAGAAAAAGAGATTTAGGTAGTACGTGTTTTCGGGTATACGGCCGTTCGACACACTAGCCGGAAAGAAGGCAGCGCTCAGCGCACGCAACTAAACTCAGGAGCGTAGGATTAACCGCAAGGATCCCAACATACTCCCCCGCTTTGAACGACACGTTCAAACACAAAAAAAACTTATTGAAAATAAAATATTACATACATCAACGCACACATTTAACATTTGCTTACATTGACTATAATGGAAGGAGAGCTACCTTCTTTACACCTCGTTTAAAAACACCGTTTGCAGTCTTGACAGTTATGACCCTGACTACGCCATCAGCACCTGGATGAGTGGATACTACTCTACCGCTAGCCTAATGCAATGGGGTTGTATTGTCTTCTTTGAGCAACACAAGATCCCCTATCTCGATGTTTCTTATACTATTCTTAGTCCATTTCGAACGCTGCTGCAATTCATTTAGATACTCCTTGCTCCAACGCGCCCAGAAGTGGTTTTACTCTTTGTATGTGTTGCCAAGTAGAAAGTCGATTTAAATTTGTATGCACAAAATCATATTCAGGAACACTCGATAAAGAGGCATAATTATAAAATGAGCTGGGGTCAGAACAAGAGTATCGTTAGGGTCTGATGAAAGCGGAGTGAGAGGTCTTGAGTTTAAAACAGCTTCTACTTCTATTACAAACGTATTAAACTCCTCAAATGTAAACAGAGCATCTCCCACGGTACGACGCATATGATGCTTAAAACCTTTCACAGAAGCCTCCCAAATTCCACCAAAATGTGGCGAACGGGGAGTCGCGAAATACCATTGTATTCCCTGATCGACTAAAGAACGAGAGATAATTTTTTTATTTTCTGCCTTTTGCATAAACTCAAATATATCCTTTAAATTATTGTTAGCGCCTATAAAATTTGTTTCATTATCCGAGTAGATGGCGCGAGCCTTGCCACGACGCGCGAATAAACGTTTTAAACTGGCAAGGAACGCCTCAGTAGTGAGATCACTTACAACTTCGAGGTGAATCGCCTTCGTGACGAGACATACAAATACAGCCACATATATTTTGACCTTATCAAGAGACATGGTAGTGTCTTGTGCTAAGTCCGCGCAGCAACAAGACGCGCTCCGTGTATCTTTACGCGAGTCGGATAGTTGAGCGTACTTGATATTTTCATTTCTCATATATACGCTGAACGGATCGAGTTTTTACTAGATTCAATCGATAGCTTGGGTTTAAATTATATAATAAAAGTGTTTTTGTTTTTGCGCTACGTGCTCTAGAAACGGAGCTATTACGACGCAAAGTCGAAATATGAAAATTTTCATTTAAGAAACGTCTCCCTGGTCAACGCTCAAATCTCCAATGCGCATGCGCACAATTCTTAAAATGTACGTTTGACGCATTCGCCAGAAGATGGCGTTAACGGTGCTTATAAATATGCTGTAAAAGGTTAAGTGTGTCACTTCAGGTAATTATATATATATCAACAACTGTCCGGCTCGCGTATAGATTAATTAATAATTAATAGTTTAATCAGGTAAGAAATAAATAAATCATTATTGCATATGCAGAGATAACTGATATAATCTTTACAAATAACTTGATGCGTTGAAAACTAGCAAAAATTGTATTTATTTAGGTACATTCAATTATATATAAATAAATATATTTATTTATATACACTTGAATATACTTATATACAATTCTTGCTAGTTTTCAACGAACCAACTTATTTATAAAGATGCATGTATTATATAAAATAAGTTATCTTGCGTGTGCAATAATTCAGAAAGTATATATATATAGTCACTTCTTCATAATATAAGCTTCTTTACACGCAAACTGTTCTTGCAGTATTTAAATTAGATTAATAATGTTGAATCTTTACACGCAAACTGTTCTTGCAGTATTTAAATTAGATTAATAATGTTGAATCTTTACACGCAAACTGTTCTTGCAGTATTTAAATTAGATTAATAATGTTGAATCCTATCTGTATTAGTACATATGTTCTTAAATCATTATTGCGTATGCAAGATAAAATATATAATACATGCATCTTTAAGAATAACTTGGTTTGTTGAAAAAGAGTTTCATAATTTCCTAAATATAATTCTTGCTATTTTTCAACGAACCAAGTTATTCTTAATAAAGATGCATGTGTTATATATTTGCAATAATGCATGCGTTATCTTACATTTGCAATAATGATTTAAGAGCATATGTATATATTAATGCAGATAGAATTCAACATTATTAATCTAATTTAAATATTGCAGGAAGGGTTTGCTTATAAAGATGTTTACATAAAGAAGTGTCTATATACTTTGTGAATAGTTCAGTCAAGTGAGAAATAAATCATTACTATGTACGCTCTTGAATCATTATTGCGTATGCAAGATAATGTACTCATTGAAAACTAGCAAAAATCTTCACAAATAACTTGGTTCGATGAAATCTTTTTCAACGAACCAAGTTATTCTTAAAGATGCAGGTATTACAAAAGTTATCTTGCATATGCAATAATAATTTAAGAGCATATGTATATATTAATGCAGACAGAGTTCAATACTATTAATCTAATTTAAATATTGCAGGAAGAGTTTGCTTATAAAGAAGTTTACATAAAGAAGTGGCTATATACTTTGTGCATAGTTCAATCAGGTAAGAAATAAATCATTAAAACACATGTTCTTGGATAATTATTGTATATGCAAGATAACTTTTGTAATACGTGTATCTTTAAGAATAACTTGATTCGTTGAAAAAGATTTCATCGAACCAAGTTATTTGTGAAGATTTTTGCTAGTTTTCAACGAGTACATTATCTTGCATACGCAATAATGATTCAAGAGCATACGTAGTAATGATTTATTTTTCACTTGACTGAACTATTCACAAAGTATATAGACACTTCTTTATGTAAACTTCATTATAAGCAAACTCTTCCTGCAATATTTAAATTAGATTAATAATATTGAATTCTATCTGCATTAATATATACATATGCTCTTAAATCATTATTGCAAATGTAAGATAACGTATAACACATGCATCTTTATTAAGAATAACTTGGTTCGTTGAAAAATAGCAAGAATTATATTTAGGAAATTATGAAACTCTTTTTCAACGAACCAAGTTATTCTTAAAGATGCATGTATTATATATAGTACAAAAAAGAGTGATATCCCTAAAAAAATTACCCTTTTAAAAAAAGGTAAAAAAAAGTGCTAAGTCCGCGTAAAAAACAGTATATGAATTTGCAAAATAGTGTATTATTAACTCTAAAAAACTACTGTAAAAAACCTCTCTCCAAAATAGGATTATTTTAATCTAC
Source organism: Camponotus pennsylvanicus (assembly GCA_023638675.1). Taxonomy (NCBI): domain Eukaryota; kingdom Metazoa; phylum Arthropoda; class Insecta; order Hymenoptera; family Formicidae; genus Camponotus; species Camponotus pennsylvanicus. Next base: position 98,226 of record JALHBL010000961.1, on the reverse strand, counting down.
AAAATAGTTATTTTAATCTGCACAAAATAGTGTTATTTTAAACCGTAAAAAACTGTTCTACAAATTATTTTAATTTTGTGTAAAATATATCCTACAAAAATAATGATATCAAAAAAATTGTGCTAAGTGAAAATAAAAACTTATAAAAATATTTTAACCAAAAAAAGTTATACAAAATAGTTGTTTTAATTTTCTACATTATATCCTAGAAAAATAATGATCCAAAAATTACGCTAATTGAAAATAAAAACAAAATATTTTAACTAAAAAAGATTGTACAAAATAATTGTTTTAATTTCTTACAAATAATATTAAAAAGTTGCGCCGACTAAATAAAAATTTTCACTATAAAATATACATTTCTTTTTTATTTCCAATATTAAAAGGAAAATGATATTAAATGAATTGTAATATATCTATTATAAAAAATCGTTGAAAATATGAACAATCATATACATTGCAATAATCATATGCATATATCCTGGTTTAATTAAAAAAAAAAAAGAAAATGATAATACAAAATACAAAATTAAAAATTATTAAAAAAATTAAAATTAGAAATTAATAAAAAAAAATAAAAATTTATATAAAAATTAAAAATTAATACATATAAAAAAATTTTAGTTAAAAAACTTAGCGCTGCTAATTTCATTAGCACATTATTCAGCGTAGCAGCGCTAAGTTTTTTAACTAAAATTTTTTTATATGTATTAATTTTTAATTTTTATATAAATTTTTATTTTTCTTTATTAATTTCTAATTTTTAATTTTTTTAATAATTTTTAATTTTGTATTTTGTATTATCATTTTCTTTTTTTTTTTTTAATTAAACCAGGATATATGCATATGATTATTGCAATGTATATGATTGTTCATATTTTCAACGATTTTTTATAATAGATATATTACAATTCATTTAATATCATTTTCCTTTTAATATTGGAAATAAAAAAGAAATGTATATTTTATAGTGAAAATTTTTATTTAGTCGGCGCAACTTTTTAATATTATTTGTAAGAAATTAAAACAATTATTTTGTACAATCTTTTTTAGTTAAAATATTTTGTTTTTATTTTCAATTAGCGTAATTTTTGGATATCATTATTTTTCTAGGATATAATGTAGAACCTCTCCGTGGTGTACCACCTTGTCGTGGTGGAGGGGCTCCCATTCTCGTGGAGAATGGGTCCAAGAGTACACCATTGCACTTCCCCATCTTCTGCTGGCAGTCTGTCGGCAGGATTTGGGAAGGGGGGTTGCGCTCCCTCCGGGCACCTTGGCCTGATGCGCATAGGGGTAGGCGGCCCTGACTTCAATCGCCCGGTTGACTCCGACCGTTAAGGACGACCTCGCTGCTTGCGGCGGGGCCTACCGTCCCGGGGTTCGGTGGGTGCTCCCACTTGAGGGGACATGGCGGCTTCGGGCTGCGTGGGGGGAGGGGGTGAAGGGGGAACCTTGAGTCTGGGGATGACGTCCTTTTTAGGGCGTGCATCCTGGCTTGGGAACCTCCGGATCCCCAAGGACGGAGGGTAGGAGGTCGGCAGAGCCACTCGAACGTATTTCGAGCCCGGGTCTGCCGGCCTGGCCACTGGAGCCACTCGGACATATTCCGAGCCCGGGTCCAGTGGCGGAGGTTCGGTCCGTCGAAATACCCTTTCGGGGGTATGGAGACGGTCCGGTCGCCGGGGCCGCTCGGACATATTCCGAGGCGGGGCCCGGCGACGGAAGGATCCGAAAGCCGCCGCGACTGCTTCCCTTCCGAAGCGGCGGCCGTAGGACAGGCGGCGCCCTGTATTCGGCTCGCCGGTACAGGTGCGCGGGCGCGCTGGTCGCCACGGCGGGTAAGGCTGGGCCGGGGAGCAGCGACCCAGCCCCAACCGTCCGTGGGGCCCTCCCGGGATACTCAAGCCTGGCAAACTGCAGCACGGTGCCCGTATTGTCGGAGGTACGGGAGCCCCGAAAGTCCACCCTTTGCGGGGTGGGTGTGTAGGGGCCCGGAGCCCAGTGGGGGAGTTGAGTCTCTCCTCTCCCCCGAGGCATAGTCCACTCCCCGGGGGAACTTGGGGCCCGGTCGGGAGTGTTGCCGGTCATGTTTCGGGACACTCTCGGCCGGTGAGGGTATACCCTGGTGGATGGAGCCGTGCTGCACCCGGGAGTCAACCAGAAATGAGTTGCCTAAACAAATTTTCTATAGATGACGGGGGAGAGTCACGTTCAGCGGAGACGTTGGACGGAGACGACAAAGGAGGAGCCTCAAGATCAGGCTCACAGTCCGGGAGACTGTCGCTACGCGGCAGATCCCGCGACAGACGTAAAGGCCGTAACAACAAGGCCGGGAGTGAATCGGAGTATGGATCCGCTGACGAGTCAGCGGATGTTTCGACTCCGAAGGATGGAAGGGACATGGGAGAGGGAGACGGTATTTTTGCTGTCCCTGCCCCCGTCGGCGATAAGCCGGGACCACGGTCCTATAAGGTGAGCCGCAAAAGGAGTGGGAGCGTCGCGTCGGCGGCATCTTCTAACGAAGATGTCGCAATGGAGATCGATCCGACTGAGGGTGATTCCACCACTAAGCGCCCGAGGGAGGACGATTATGCTTCCGATGCCTCCGCTCATTCACAGTCCTCGCGCTCATCGAGAGGACCCGGCAGGCTCCCAATAACTGGGGAATATGTAGGGCTGGCTGCGGCTAAGGTTGCGGTAAATAAAGCGGAAGCCGAGGAGCTCCTAAATCGTGCGGACCGAGAGCTTTTAGACTCTTGGACAGAGCCCAGCGTTACCAGGGCTCGCGGAGTTCTCTTGGGCAAAGCCGATAAGACGGTAGACGGACCCGAATCTCATCTGGATCCGTCTAGCCTCTCCGCAGCCGACCTTGCAGGGCAACTGCAGAAGAGTGTGGAGATAATGAAGACGGTAACCTCCTACAGAAAGGGGTACAAGGGTACTTCCCAAAAGGTATTGAGGGAAGTACACGTTGTGAAGGCGGTCGGAGCTGAGCTGCTTGGCCGCACACAGGACGACGAGAGCCGTCGTTTGAGAGCGGCTAACGCTCAACTGAACTCGGAGGTGAAAGAGCTCAGGCGGCAGTTGGGGGAATTGAAGAAGAGGGTAGCCGATATGGCGAGCTCAAAAGAGCTCACGCCGCTCCCATGTCCAGCGCCGGATCCTCCGCTCATGGAGGTTAGCTCTCCCCCGCTACCGCAGCGCAAAAGGCCACGCAGGAACGCGGATGACGCGCCAGGTCTATCCCACTCCTCATCCTCCACTCAATCGGGAGGGAAAGAGAAGGAAGGCGGACAAAGGATGAGCCTTCAAAAGGCCCCGGAGGAAGGGACCGACCCGGGAGCAGAAGCGCTTATCAATGCCATCACGAACCGTGTTGCAGCATTTGTCAACGCGCGTTTCGCGGCAATCGAGAAGCGGCTGCTCCCGGAAAAGATTCGGCCGGCCTTACAGGCCGAGAAAAAGATGGCGGAGGCTGCACAAGCGAAATCATACGCTGAAGCAGCCGCTGCAGCCCCCTCGAAAAAGGCCAGAGGCGGTGGAGGTAAAGGGGCTAAGCCCAAACCCTCTCCCGCGACCAGCGACTCCGAATCCGGGAAAACGAGGGGTAGGAAGGTAGAAGGCAAGACTGCCTCTACAGCGGGAGGAGGCTCTAAAGCCAACAAGTCCCAGCAGGAGACTGACGAATCGTTATGGACGAAAGTCGGCCGTGGAAGGACATCGAAGAAGGCGGAGAAGGGCAAAACCACGGCAAACGAGAAAGCAGCGGATAAAGCCGCCAAGGCAACCTCGAAAACCGCGGATATAGCGCCCGAGGAGGTCCCTCCCCCTAAAAAGGGAGGGAATAAAAACCGAAAAGGTAAGAATGGCAAGGGTGGGAAAAACTCCCAAAAAGGGAATCGTCCCCCACCCAAGCCCACAAAGATTCGCCCTCCTAAGCAGGCAGCCGTACTGCTGAGTGCGAACCCTGCGAGGGGGGCGAAAAACAGATCCAGGTAGGTGAAGCAATCTCCGGGATCCGCTCCAGCATTCGGCTGGCGGACCTCGGAATTGCGTCCCTTAGGCCGAAGAAGGCGGCAGGAGGGGGGATTCTGTTCGAGGTCCCCGGCCAGGAGAGCGGCCCGAAAGCCGACAAGCTGGCCGAAGCTCTGCGGGCTCTGCTAGAGCCCAAGGGGGTGAAGATCACTCGTCCGGTGAAACTAGCGGAAATCCGCGTCACCGGACTTGATGACTCGATCATCCCCGACGAGGTAAGGGAGGCGATCGCCCGGTTCGGAGGATGTTCCGCGGGGGAGGTAAAGGTTGGAAAGCTCAACCGCTCCCCCGCGGGAAGACTAGGGTCCATGTGGGCCCAGTGCCCGGCGGTCGCAGCAAAGAAGGCGGTGGAGGCGTCGAAGAGGGAGGCCGATAAGGACCCCTTTATGATTGGCTGGATAAGGGCCCGTGTTGAGGCCCTTGGTGCGCGGCCCCTTCAGTGCTATAGATGCCTGGGGGCCGGCCACACTAAGGCAGCCTGCACGTCGGAGGTGGACCGCAGCGGACTATGTTACCGCTGCGGTGAAAAGGGCCATAGGGCCTCAGTGTGCTCCGCCACACCCAAATGTCCGTATTGCACGGCCAAGGGTGTAAAAGCGGAGCACCGATACGGGGCACCTTCGTGTGCCTCCTTGCGCCCAGAGGAAACAGAAAAAGAAGAGTGGGGGAGGAACTGATGCCTCCTCCTCCACCCAACAGAAGGCGAAGGGAAAAGAGGGTGCCCCACCGACTTTGGAGCCCCCTCCAACTCCTGGGCCAAGCAACGACCCAACAAGAGGAAGCCAGGAGGAGGCAATGGATATAGCTTAGGATTCTAAGCAATCGCCTCCTCCAGGCAAATTTGAACCACTGCGCCAGGGCGCAGGATCTACTGCTACAGACCCTGGCGGAGTGGAACATCGATCTGGCAGTGGCGGCCGAACCATACCACGTCCCCGCTAGGACCTTTTGGTTCGGTGACACGGACGGTTCGGTCGCTGTCATTGGAAAATGTGGTGCGGAGGCTCTACCCCTCTCCCTAATAGGGAGAGGCGACGGATTTGTAGCCGTACAATGGGGGGAAATTGCTGTGGTGGGGGTGTACTTCTCACCCAACCGCGACCTGGCCCAATTTAACGCGTACCTGGACCGAGTGGCGACAACAATACGTCGCCAGTTACCCGGTCCAGTGTTGGTAGCGGGGGACCTCAATTCAAAGTCGGAGGATTGGGGTTCCCCCGTGTCAAATACGCGGGGTCAGGTATTGGCGGAATGGGGGGCAGAGCTGGGCCTCGTGGTCCTGAACCGAGGCTCGGCATACACATGCGTGCGACACAACGGCGGGTCCATAGTCGATGTGACGTTTGGCTCCCCGTCGGTCGCGCGCATGGTGACCGGATGGAGGGTCATGGTGGGGTCGGAGACACTGTCCGACCATCGGTATATCCGATGGGACATCTCCGACCCCTCCCTCGGCCGGCAGTCACGCCCCTCGAATGGTGGTACACCCTCGCCTCCCCGCTGGGCGTTGAAACGCCTAGCAGAGGACGCCCTGATGGCAGCCGCTTCGGCAAAGGCTCTCGAAAACCCAGAGCCAGGCCCCTGCGACGTGAGCGGGGAGGTATCCTGGTTCCGGGAGGCGATGACGCAAATCTGCGACGTCGCCATGCCCCGGATCCGAGCCCTCCCCGCACGGAAGTCGGTGTACTGGTGGTCGCCAGAAATTGCGCAACTACGCGCAACCTGCGTAAGGGAGCGCCACCGGTACACCAGATGTCGCAGGAGGCGTCACTCGGAGGCCGAAGCGGCGGCGCTGCATGCGGCCTATAAGGAGGCGAAGAAGGCGTTGCAGCGCGCCATCAAGAGGGCCAAGGATAAGGCCTGGGCAGAGCTCCTGGAGACTCTCAACGAAGATCCGTGGGGGCGCCCCTATCTGATCGTGAGGAAGAAACTCCGATCCGGGGGCCCCCGCATTACAGAGAGTCTCCACCCCCAAGTCCTGGAGGACGTAGTCTCCGCCCTCTTCCCCTATAGAAGGGGAGGGACGGGGCAACCTCCGGGACAATCGGTCCACACAACACCGTGGACCGACGAAATGGGGGTAACGGAGATGGAGCTGGCCAGGGCAATTCGTAGGCTCCGGGCGAAAAACACCGCTCCGGGGCCGGATGGAATCCCTGGCCGCGCCTGGATCCTGGCCCTCGGCGTCCTCGGGGACCGACTGAGGAGGCTCTTTACAGCCTGCCTCCAGTCGGGGCAATTTCCCCCTCAATGGAAGGAGGCGGCACTGGTCCTCCTCCACAAAGAGGGGCGTCCCGCGGAGAGTCCCTCCGCCTATCGCCCGATATGCTTGTTGGATGAGGCGGGCAAGCTCTTCGAGCGAGTGCTCGCTGCCCGCCTCCATCGGCACCTGTCCCAAACGGGCCCCGATCTGGCCGACTGCCAGTTCGGATTCCGGGAAGGCCGTTCGACGGTGGACGCGATAAAACGCGTAAGGGCCTTCTCGAACAAGGCTGTCTCCCGGGGTGGGGTTGCGTTGGCAGTGTCGCTGGACATTGCCAACGCCTTCAACTCCCTACCCTGGGAGTGTATAGGGCGCGCGCTCGAATACCACCGAGTGCCGCCCTATATGCGGGAGGTCATATCGGACTACCTCCGGGACAGGGCCGTCGCATATCGGGCTAGATATGGTGTATCGGTGCGGAGGGATATGTGCTGCGGGGTTCCACAGGGGTCAGTACTAGGCCCCATCTTGTGGAACCTCGGGTACAACGGGGTCCTGCGGGGCGCCCTCCTCACGGGCATGAGTGTCGTGTGTTATGCGGACGACACTCTTGTATTGGCTCGTGGGGATTCGTGGGAGGAGGCCATCGGCCTAGCTAAGGTTGGGGTGGCACTGGTTGTCGGCCGCATTCGCGCCTTGGGACTGACGGTGGCACTTCATAAGACCGAGGCTGTATACTTTAAGCAGCCTCGGCGGAAACCGCCACTGCAGTCCCACATTACCGTCGAGGGAGTCAACATCGAGGTGCGGTCCAGTATAAAGTATCTGGGCCTGCACCTCGATTGCCACTGGAGTTTTCGGGAACACTTTTGCCGCTTGGCCCCCCGTATAAGGGCAGCAATCAACTCCTTCGGGAGCCTGCTGCCCAACATAGGGGGGCCCCGAGATAGGGTGCGCCGTCTCTACATGGGGGTGGTAGGGTCTATGATTATTTATGGAGCTCCCGTGTGGTCCAATGAGCTGATGGCCAGCCGTGAAAGCCTTGCCCTGGTGCAAGGCCTACAAAGAAGGTTGGCCATCCGGATCACACGGGGCTATAGAACCACCTCCGCAGAGGCGGCGCTAGCGGTGTCGGGCTCGATACCGTGGGATCTCCTGGCGAAGACATACGCCGCCATGTACGAGTGGCGCGCTACTCTCCGCCAGCGAGAAGTCGTCCCGGCACCGCAAGCGGTAAAAGCTGTCCGAATCCAGTTCCGACAGCTCGCAATCAGCAAATGGAAGGAAAGGCTGGCCCACGCCAGGGTCGGCCTTAGAGCTGTCGGAGCCATCCGCCCTGTCCTTGAGGAATGGGTGGATCGGCGGCCAAGTGGACTCCCGTTTAGGACGGTGCAGGTACTCACCGGGCATGGATGCTTCGGTGAGTACCTGCACGAGAAGGCAAGGCGCGAGCCGACAACCATGTGCCATCATTGTTCGGAGGTCCGCGACACGGCGCAACATACCCTTGAGGTATGCCCCGCATGGGATGAGCAGCGCCGTGTCTTGCGGAGCATAGTAGGCGAGGACCTCTCGCTCCCGGTCGTGGTCTCGGCCATGGTCGGGAGTGAGGATGCCTGGGTCGCCATGGTCTCCTTCTGCGAGCAAGTAATGCTGCAGAAGGAGGCCGCGGAGCGGGACCGCGAGGACGACCCGTCCTCCGATCCCATCCGCAGGAGGAGGGGAGGCGCAAGGAGAAGGGCGTATGCCCGACAATTTCCTTAGCGCCTCCAGCGGGGAACTATTACCCCGCACCTCCTCCAGAGGCGGGCCGAGGGTGTGACAACAACATGCTCCCTCGGCTAGGGGCAGCGGGGGCTCTCTTTCGACAGAGCGAAAGATCCCCCAGCGATCAAGGCCCCTACCCAGAAGGACGGCGGGATCAGGGAGACTATGTCCCGTCGTCACTATCCCGTAGAGAGGTGAGGCGACCAACATCCAAGCCTCACCACTTGCGGAGGGACCCTTCTCAACAAATGAGAGGGGGCATGGCGCTGGGAGAACTGCGGACGAATGCGCGAGCGATCCCGCGGTCCTCCCTAAGAGCGCAAAGCAGTCACCATGGGGTTTTAGCGGGTAGTCGGGAGGCAGATAGATCTCCCGGAGTCCCGCATAACCCCCGCCCATAACTCTGTCTGGCGGGGGTATGCGTAAATGCATTTCCCCATGTAAAAAAAAAAAAAAAAAAAAAAAGGATATAATGTAGAAAATTAAAACAACTATTTTGTATAACTTTTTTTGGTTAAAATATTTTTATAAGTTTTTATTTTCACTTAGCACAATTTTTTTGATATCATTATTTTTGTAGGATATATTTTACACAAAATTAAAATAATTTGTAGAACAGTTTTTTACGGTTTAAAATAACACTATTTTGTGCAGATTAAAATAACTATTTTGTAGATTAAAATAATCCTATTTTGGAGAGAGGTTTTTTACAGTAGTTTTTTAGAGTTAATAATACACTATTTTGCAAATTCATATACTGTTTTTTACGCTTACGATTACGATATTTTTTTTCCTTGATCAAAAACGGCCCGCAGAAATCAACCCCGACGTTTTCGAATGGTCTCGCACTTACAACTCTAACTCTTGGGAGATTTCCCATGGGATACTCGGGAGTCGCGAGTTTCCAACGATAACATTTTATACATTTTCGGATTACATTTTTTACGCTATTTCGGCCATTTAATGGCCAATAATTTTCTCTAATCGCATACAAGGTTGTCTGAGTTCCAGCATGACACAAACTCACATGATATTCTCGTATGATAAGCTCTGTAACGTGATTTTTAGACGGTAACAGGGCAGGATGTCTCTTATCGAAATTTACGTTTGCATGTTTCAAACGCACCCCAACTCGAAGAACTCCGCTAGCATCTAAAAATGGATTGAGTGAAAGTATATTACTTTTGGTATCCAACGGGCGATTATTAGCTAAATTACGCAATTCCGAATCGAAATGAATGCGTTGAACTAATTTTATTATGCAAGTTTCCGCCCTTTTTAGTTCTTCAGGGACGAGATCTCCCACCGTAGAACTGCCTTCACGTGCCTTGGCGCCAAAGCGCAAGCAGTATGCGATGACTCTCTTCATTCTGACGAACGACGAAAATTTCTCGAGCAAATTGATATCGTGGGTGGTTGATAGAACAACAGTCGCCTTTCGCTCCGGAATTTCAGTCTCTGATATTAGATTTAGAGGCCATGTCTGTTCATCGTTAGATAACCAGATGGGGCCATTTTGCCACATATCATTTTGGATGAACTCTCGTGGAAGTTGTCCTCTTGACAGGGCATCAGCTGGGTTGTCTTGTGACGGCACGTGTCTCCAATTTGCTAGTCTCGTCATTTCTTGTATCTGAGACACTCGATTGGCGACGAACGTTTTTAGTTTATGCGGCGGTGTTCGTATCTATTGAAGTGTGATAGTTGAGTCTGACCACAAGAAGACTTTATTGAAGTCAATTCTCATCGCCTTGGCCGCAACCTCGTACAGCTTCGCGAGAAGTGCCGCTGCACACAACTCGAGTCGAAGTAATGACAATTTTTTGAGCGGAGCTACTCGAGTTTTTGAGCACACCAGACGAACCGCGTGCTTACCTTCCGCATTGATAGAACGGATGTATAATACGGCGCCATAGGCTCTCTCACTTGCGTCAGCAAAACCGTGAAGTTGCTTGTCAATGATGTTTTCTCCGCCGACATAGCGTGGAATCGTGAAATTGTTAATGACGGATTTGATTTTTATATTCATTCCAGATTGTCGCCACGTGCAATGGAACCGCCTCATCCCAATCCAGCTTATTTTCCCAGAGTTGTTGCACTAAGATTTTTGCTTTCACGATGACAGGGCCCAGGAGCCCAAGAGGGTTGAAGAGCGAAGCGATTTGTGAAAGCATAATTCGTTTAGTTGTTCGCTGTTGCTCTTTGAATGGCTTCACGATGTGGACCAAACTGTCGTTGCGTGGATGCCAATAAACTCCCAAGGTCTTTTGGGTCTCGAAATCACGAAGATAAAGATGAGGATCAATTGACTTCTCAATTGAGTCTTCTAAAATAGACGGTTCATTTGAACACCATTTGCGCAGATGAAAACCACCTCGATTTAATAGTTCAATAATTTCGTCGCGTAATTGTTGAATCTCTTCACGACTGGAAGCACCGGTGAGCAGGTCGTCTACGTAAAAATCCTCTAGAACAATTTTGCTTGCCAACGAAAAATTTTGCCGTTCTTGTATAGCTAATTGTTGAAGCGCTCGAATAGCAAGAAATGAGGCAGGAGCCGTGCCATACGTTACCGTGTTTAGCTCGTAGGTTCTGATAAGCCCTTCTCGATGATCGCGCCACAGTATTTTTTGAAACTTAGCGTCCTCTGGATGGATACGGACCTGCCTGTACATTTTTTCTATGTCAGCGCTCAAGACATATCGATGAGTCCGAAATCTTATGACAATTGCGAATAGATCTTCCTGAATGGTTGGACCGACGAGAAGTGCATCATTCAGCGACGTACCATTAGAACTCTTCGATGAGGCGTCGAAGACAACTCTTAACTTCGTTGTGTGACTATCTCGTTTAAACACCGGATGATGCGGAATAAAATATCCACCCTCAGTGGCATTAGAGCCGAAGACCTCTGTCATATGACCCAACGTTTCATACTCGTGCATAAATTTTGAATATTCTTCTCGCGTTGGAGGGTCCTGATTTAATCGTCGCTCCAATGAATACAGTCTCTTTTTCGCAGTTTGATATGAATCGCCAAGTTCGTATTTTTTATCGTTGAACGGAAGCCTAACTACATATCGTCCGCTCGGGTCCCTAAAAGATGTTTCGATAAAGTGTTTTTCGCACGCCTTCTCAATGCTCGATAAGTGTTTAACGGATGGAATTTCTTCAATTTCCCAGAATTTAGTTAGCTGAGAGTTTAACGAGTCTATAACTATATTACACGCAGTGTGAGTGGGCTCGACATTTTAATGCTCCCGAGACTATCCATCCGAGTCGTGTTTTTTGTATTATGAGAGATGTATTACGGATTTTAATTTGACCCACGCATAGAAGTTGATAAAACAGCTCTGCTCCGATGAGTGCGTCGATTTCCGAAGGATTGCAGAAGTCAGAATCTGCCAACGTGATATTCCCGAGCAAATTCAACTCATGACGATTGATTAATTGTGCAGGGAGTATGTCCGTGATTTGAGAAACTACTAAAAATGATAACTTGGTTCCAAATCGACCATCCCTCGATTGTATACGCGCTGAGACCGAATGCCTAATGTGGGTTAGAGCTTGGTTAAATCCGGAAACTGGTATGTCAACCCCCTTTTTTGAGAGCTTTAATACCCCACATAATTTTTCAGTGATGAAGTTAGACTGTGATCCGTTATCTACTAGCAAAACTCTGCACGTAATAGGCTGTCCTTGCTCGTCAAATATATGCACCAACGCGGTGGCTAAAAGGACCTGCGAGGCGGTCATAGAATGAAGGCTCGCGCTCGACTTGACAATTGCTGAGCTCGCGTCAGCAGATTCTTGTTCCTTTGAGTCACTCTCAAAGTGTAGGAGGGTGTGATGTTTGCGTTTGCATTTTTTACAAGTTCCGGATTTGCAATCGCTTACCAAGTGATTTGGTCTTAAACAATTGTAACAAAGCCCAAGGGATTTCACAGTGGCAGATCTCGCTTCTGGATTTATTTTTGTAAATTTTTCGCAACTGAAAATACCGTGATTTTTTCTGCAGAGTGCACATTCGATCTTGGATTGCGTAGTCACTAAAGCTTGCTGCGATTTTTGACTAGTATTGGATCGGTTATTATTCGGGCGCGACTGATTTTTAGATGACTGACTTGAAGAGTCTTGAGCTATGCTTTCTAAAACGTGACAGCGATTTTTTAAGAAATTCCAAAATTCAGCAATTGGCGGTAATTGTGTACCATTAAGAGAGCGCTCCCACTCTTTGTGCGTGTTTCGATCGAGTTTTGAGGTTATTAATTGAAATAACAATGCATCCCATGAGTCGGTTGGTTGACCAAGAGCGTGAAGTGCCCGAGTATGTTTAAAGGCGGAATCGACCAATGACCTCAGTTGCGCAGATGATTCCTTGGCTATCGCCGGCAGTTCAAAAAGTGCGCGAACATGACTCTGAATGATTACTCTTTTATTGTCGAAACGTTCTGTTAAAAGACCCCAAGCTATCTCGTAATTTTGAGGTGACGTTTCTAATGCCTGAATCACGTGAGCAGCTTCGTCAGTTAGACGATCTTAAATATTGTAATTTTTGCACGGGTGTAAGATTCCCATTTTCATGCACGATAGATTTGAAGTTGTCATAAAAACCCAGCTAGTTTTCATATTTCCCATTGAAAGTCGGCAGATTGATGGTAGGTAGTTTTATGTTTGTTCTCACGTTTTGAACTGCCGGCGCGATCGCGGCACCCGTTACATTGTCTCGAGCCACGGGCGGCTTCAGAGAATCGAGAATGCGTTGAGCGCGTGCTATTGAATTAAAATATGATTCCTCGAATAAATCCCTCTCATTATCGTTGCTGCCACCGTCATCCTTTACTTCGATTTTAGACTGTACGTCGTCAAAGACGTCCCATGTAAGTTTAATTCTATGTAATCGCTCTGTCAATTGCTGTTCATCCGGATGATCGGCCCATGATTCCATATACGTATTAAAACGAGTCAATTGCGCTTTTATTGTGGCGCGTTTTTGCACGAGCATGCGAGTAGTGTCAGTCATATTGTATTACGCGCCCTCACGACACGGACGATATGTAACCTAAAAAATATATATATATATATGTATAATGTACTTCCTCGAACTAAGAGTAAAGAACATCAAAACCTGTTCTGACGTATTCGACGCTCTCGTTATATATCTTGATTGTGGTTTCGTCGCCTTCGGTGTCGGCGCCTCGTTTACGTGCTATCTCTCTCGCCGTGCTGCCCGGCAATGTCGTGTTCTCTCTCGGTGAAGAGCCTCTCTCTCGATGGTATAGGATGTCTCCCTTACTCACAATGTACGCCGTGATGACGCTTGCCTTGTTGTCGTAAGGCACACTTTGTTTAGATTCTCACACTGCGCACAGACTTCGATAGTATTCGAAAGGTCCGTTTTGGTTGAGATATCCGGCTCGAAGGACCAATTTTTTATGTTCGATACGTCTCGCCTTTGTTAATAAATTTAGGTGTTGCACGTGCTCGAACAATGGCGGCAGAACTTTTACCTCCTGGACCGCCTATTTTTTGTCTCCAAGTTGTTATCAAGGGGTGAAATTATATATGCGATACGTTATTTTGATAACTGAAATAACTTGTTTATTCGTACTCAACAGAATATACCCAATACAGGTTAAATTATCACAAAGAAAAAGAGATTTAGGTAGTACGTGTTTTCGGGTATACGGCCGTTCGACACTAGCCGGAAGGAAGGCAGCGCTCAGCGCACGCAACTAAACTCAGGAGCGTAGGATTAACCGCAAGGATCCCAACATATATATATATATATATATATATATATATATTGTATTATTTTATTTCTAAATAAAATAATAAGTTTGTGAGAAAGCAACGAGGCGATATAGCGAGTGATTAGAAAGAGACCAAATGAGCGTATTGTTATAGAAAGAAGATACGAGAAAATGTAATAATATTAGAGCGTACATATATTACTCTCTACGCATGAAACAGACAAGGATAGTACTATTGTCTTTCCTTGTCACAGAAACAGATTTAGACCTCTCATTATCGCGACATCAGTCAATCTTCTCGTGTACTAATCTACTGCTTTTTTATCTATTAATCCTCGATTTCGTATGATAATATGCACGAAAGCGTTAAAACACGGAAATCTTTTTTACTAGACTTCAAATTTTCAATTCTAAAAGTTTACATATATGCTTCTATGCATTTCCCATTCGGAATGTATTTTATTTTGCACGTGTAAATTGTAAAACTTTTATATTAAGCAAATATAGTTACGATTCGACGCTACCAATCGATAATATAAAACTGTATTTTTTTTTTCGTTTTTTAACTGAAAATTAAACACGTTCCAAATGTGTTACTGTATATACTTTAATCATAGAGAAGCATTTTTCATTCTGTATAACCAACAAAATAATTTCCGTGTTTAATGAAATAATTAATTTGATCGGTAATATAGTACGGTTCGGTATCCCCTTAAATTAAATTTAATTTTCAAAATTTTGTTTTTATATGGGAAATTGAAACATGATACATTTTTTATTTCATTGTCAATATCTTCCTTTTCCTTTAGAATTAGTTCTTTAGTTTCTTTAATGTATTGCAATTTTAAAGGCCTGCATAATCTAACTGAATATGGTGTGTTATTATTCCATAAAATTGTACTATTGCACGTTAAAAATCTCAGTGGAATTAATGTAATTGCAAATAATGAAGAATCGGATTCTGCTAAATTTGCAGAATTTTCAAATCTTTGCTTGTATATCGAATGGCCACTACTGCCATCAAAACCATAGCTAAATATTATTTCTGTTTCAATAATATCATTGTCATTCTTTAAAATAACATTGTCGATGACTTCTATTTGTAACAATATGATCCTTTTAGCGGTATGTTCTAATAAGTTTTGTAGCGGTACTTGTGCAGTTGTTTCTGTTACGGTAATACTACACGATCTACAATTTTTTTGGGCTTCAATAAAGGCATCATACTTGGTATATACGAGGGTGGTTTGAACAGTGCGTGCAGAAATGAAAATTACTTAATTTTTCGAGATAAACTTTTTTTATTTTTCAACGTAATCTCCTTTCAGGCTTATACACTTCGTCCAATGTTGCTCCAGTTTGTTGATCCCTTTCGAATAATAGGATTGGCCCAACTCTGCGAAAGGCATTCGTTTCCGCAATCACCTTCTCGTTTGAATAAAATCTTCCCGCCAGCCATTTCTTCATATTGGGAAACAAATAGTAGTCCGAGGAAGCCAAATCTGGAGAATAGAGGGGATGCGGAACGAGTTGGAGCCTTAACTCCATCAATTTTGAGGTCAAATTCTCTCTCACCTATTTTTTAGAAATCACTCGACTTCCTCGATTCAAACGAACGCCAAACACAGAGAAATAGATCTGGCTGAAACTTGGTGTGTGTTCTTCCAAGAGATGCTACTAACTGAAAATAACCTTGATACACACCAGTGGTGCCATCTCCGATTTTGCGCAGACTTTTCAAACCACTTATATATTGCAATTTCTGTTTTTATTTTCTAGCCAAATATTTACATACTGTCTTTTACTAAAATCATTATCAAATAAAAAAGCTAGAGCTTCATCTTCAGAAAATGGTATAGGTTCTTTCTTATCAGAGCTAGAGAAGATTAGTTTCCTAATTTTGCTTGGCTGATAGGAGTTTTCCGGGAGCCCAGCGACCGATATATAAGCCGGCCCGAGCGAGGCTCTGACACCTTTTCCCATCCGGCTTCTGACCAGTTCACAGCCTCAGGGAGCAACCAAGGAATCCTTCCAACTTCCTAGCAACGAATCCTGACCGTTTCTGTCGACGGAGACGGGCACAACCTCTCCGTAGCTAAGGTGCCATCGATGTTTGACAATCCTGACCGTTCCTGTCAACGGAGACGGGCACAATCTCTCCGCAGTCAGGGTACCCCCAGTGTTCGACAGTCTTGACCATCCCGCCGACGGAGAAAGAAGCAACCTATCCGCAGCCAGAGTGCCCCCGGCGTTCGGCTTCCGAACCATACTGAAATCCAGTCCGTCGCGGAATTCCGGCGTTTGGCCGACTCCGCTTCTAACTCGCGCTCGCGCCGCGACACGCATCGCGACACGCGCCACGACACGCGCCGCATCGCTCTCGGTAGAGTATCTGCGTCCGCGACTGATAATTCCGACCGTTAGACTGTTATCGAGTGTAACACGAGTGTAACACGAGTGTATTGTTATCTAGTAATAAGCAACCATTATGTAAGTCAAATAAACTATTTCTTTCTCAAGTCCGAGGTCTCGTAAGCTTGACTTTCCCTCAGTGATGCCAGAATGCCCACGTGAGCAACGAGCAACCGTAGTGGAGGGGATGACGCGCGCAGGCGTAAACTGCGTACTGTGAGAGCCGGAGCCTCGGCTAGCTTCCGTTAAAGGCGCTGCCAATAGGCGGCGTGTGCGGGTCTCAAAGCGTTTATCAATGCCGAGGGGCCCGCACACAGGGTTACGTCGAATGGGTGGGGGGAGGACCATCCGGACGTAGTGCCTCGAGCATCCCCGGTCCTCCCCTCATACACCCGAGTAGGCATCCGGTAGAGTTTTAGCTGGTAGGCCCGTTAAATAGGGAGATTCCAGCATAACCCGCCCTCCCTCCCCGGGGAGTGCGGGTATCCATAAAGGATTTCTCTACCGTTATAAAAAAAAAAGCTTCGGTTAGTAGAGGACAAAGATATTGTTTTCTGTCTCTTTCTCACTTTCCACAGTCGGCGACGAGGCAATGCTTCTCGTTCTCGTTGCCTCTGGCCTTTCGCTTTATTTAATATGCGTAACAGTGTTAAATGTTTTTACAGCCTTTTATATTATTATATTATATATTATGTATGCGTTATGTATTAAATATACGTATCTTAAAATCGCTAATATATAATGCATACAAAATGCATACATAATATACAATATATATAATACATAATAATTAATGAATGTGCCGATTGCGTCGTGCACGTTGCGATATATCGAAGTCATTCCGCAAAGGTAACAATATATTTGCAATAATAACGACAACAAACGTATACTGACCACTTATACGTTTGCGTCGTGACAATAATATAAAAATAATATAAATGAATGATGACTTTCCTCACCACCCATGGGGTATCACCAAAGGCGCGTTAGGTTTTTTATGCACAAGAAATACGTAAAAGATTGCCTATTACACATAATTTTTTGATAAAATTACAAGTTTTTGATCCATCTATATCTTTATTCGATAATAATAGAGAAACATCGTTTCAGCATGTTTCTTTTATTGCTAAATATCTTGGTGGTTTCGATGAAGAATCCTTAAAAAAAGAGTAGCTTGCGTTACCAACAGATTTATATAACTCAAAAAGAGAAAGAAAATAATAATAATAATAATAATAAATATATAATAATAATAAAAGAGAACAAATACTTCATAAATATTAAACAATTTCTTGTCGCTAATTGACACCAAACTTGCAAAATAATAAAAAATTTCTTGTCGCTAATTGACACCAGACTTAAAAAATATTAATGTGTAAAAAGTATCTTCTTAAAAAACATAACTTCTGCATAAATGTAATATAGATAATTATATGTAGATATATTAGTACAATATAATATTATTTAAAGTGTGGTACAATAGGGCTGCGGGCAAAGGTCCACACTCTAAAATAAAAAACCTAACGCGCCTTTGGTGATACCCCATGGGTGGTGAGGAAAGTCACCATTCATTTATATTATTTTTATATTATTGTCAAGACGCAAACGTATAGGTGCTCAGTGTATACGTTTGTTGTCGTTATTATTGCAAATATATTGTTACGTTTGCAGAACGACTTCGATATATCGCAACGTGCACGACGCAATCGGTACATTCCTTAATTATTATGTATTATATATATTGTATATTATGTATGCATTATGTATTATATATTAGCGACTTTAAGATACGTATATTTAATACATAACGCATACATAATATATAATATAATAATACAAAAAGGCTGTAAAAACATTTAACGCTGTTACGCATATTAAATAAAGCGAGAGGCCAGAGGCAATGAGAACGAGAAGGGGTGACACCCGTTTGGACACGGCACGATTCGACACCACTGGTTTGATTGGCTAATCGTGCTGGTTACCCTAGGCATCGGTTGATATGATTGGCTGTGTCCAATCGTGCTGTGTCGAATCGGGATACTCCCGAGAAGCATTGCTTCGTCGCCAACAGTATTCCGATTAGGGATTCCCTCTACGCGCATGTGCGGCAATACGCTGTTAGTGAAGTACCTTATACTAATATAAAAGGGCACCGTTACCCAGCTATATAAAAACGTATGAAAAAATTATAGATTAAAATATGTATGTGTGTATATAAAGACGTTTATATATATATAATTTAATTATTTTATACATATTAATTATTATAAAGGATAAAAGGAAAGAGAAAAAGCATAAATAGGACATCACATATGCTTATATTGCTTATTACGTTACTGTAGTCAACTGTGACGTCACGATTGCTCATGCGCAGAACCGCACATGCGCGCGCACGGAATCCCTAATCGGAACACTGGTTGCCAACTGTAGAAAGTGAGAAGGAGACAGAAAATAATATCTCTGTCCTCCTCTACTATCCGAAGCTAGCCGACGCTCCGACTCTCACGGTACGCAGTTTACGCCTGCGCGCGTCATCCCCTCCACTACGGTTACTCGTTGCTCGCTGTGCATTCTGGCATCACTGCTCTCCCTCCTACTCTCGAAACCTGGGAACCGGCGAGCCAGTCCGTGGCGTTCGGGATAGGTGCACCGTTACAAATTTTTTTTTTTAATTTTTTGCGAAGTTAAAATTGTTATTAACTATGCATATTTGTATAAGTACTAAAAAAATGCTTATACCATAATTTAATAACTAAAATATAGATGCTTATATGCATGAAAATATATCACATATTTGTATCTTAATCTAGCATAATGAATAATTAAAATAATTAGTTTTACTTTCAATTTCATGATTTTATGTTTAAAACACTATCTCTGATCACAAAGTTATTTGAGAGAAATAATATTTTGGATTTTGAAGCTTCGAAGGGTTGTTAATTCACAAGAAAAACATTTTTTTCAAATATGAATGTTGAAAAATTGAATTTTGGCCACAAAATACTGCTTTCCAGACGACTGTGTCACGGTCCCGATTGACCACTGTCTCGATTAACCATGTTAATATTGACTACTATTTTTAAATTGAAAATCATAAACCCATGTTGGACCATACAAAAATTAACCTTGTTTCGCACTGAAAGCACGTCAATATGTGTGGAACGTTGCAAACCCATGTAGAATTGTATAATTATGAACCTCGGTGTGCGTAACTGTGATCAATCGGAATCGTGGTCAATATCAACCATGGTCAATCGGGATGCCCAATAACGGTAAAAATGGTAAAATACCACCGCGAAACGCGGATTGGGAATCCCGATTGACCATGGTTGATATTGACCACGGTTCCGATTCCGACATCCAATAGGAAGTATTTGTTTTTTCCTCCTCTTTGTCGTCGACGGCTTTTTCATTGCCATGCCGAGTTTTCATAGCCGTCCAAATAGCTGTAGCGGCTGCTCTTTCGCCAAGAGTCGAATTCCTCGCGGTGATACGTTCTCGCGCTCTTCCAGCTAGTACGCGATCCGCGACGTCTCGTTCGCCGAGATCGTTGCTTCGCGAGTAAGCAATGTTGTGCTCGCGACAGGCGGCATCCAATGGATTGATGTCTCGATCGCTTCTAGCCAACCGTTTCTCTAATCGAATTCCCGGGC
Source organism: Camponotus pennsylvanicus (assembly GCA_023638675.1). Classification (NCBI taxonomy): domain Eukaryota; kingdom Metazoa; phylum Arthropoda; class Insecta; order Hymenoptera; family Formicidae; genus Camponotus; species Camponotus pennsylvanicus. The sequence goes on along the minus strand of JALHBL010000961.1, from coordinate 78,400 downwards.
CGCAAAATTGATAACCGGGAATATGTAATTCGATGGAAAGCGCGTTTATCGCACGATTTAAGAGACCGCTGCCTCTTACGATTTTCGCCGACATTTGCCACAATCTTTTATTAACGGTGGTGGACCGTCGATGTACGTTCGCTGCCACGGCAAATTATAATGTCGCATGCACCGACGATATTGTCGAACTTTCGAATCAGCCTTTATACATTCGGGAAGCTTGTCCCACAATAGTTCCACGTAAACACCAAAATTTTGCAATAAAACAATCTTTGGGATATGCTGCAGTTGTTCGGCGGTAAGCCAGAGAATGTCTCCTTTATCCGACAGAATGAGAAACATTGGCTGAACTTCCGAAAACGACCCATGCTCGATTGCAATGAATTTTTGTAGGAACACTGTAAATGATGTCAAATGAATCTCCTTAAACGGATTTTTACCGATTTTTGCTAAAAACATTTAAATAAAGAGGGCGGAACCTACTGTGTCCACGTATACATTTTTCCACGCGAAGCGAGGTTCCACATGGGTTTGCAACTTTTCACGCGAAGCAAGGTGCAACTCGAACCTATGTGTCTAGTTTTTTAATAGTGGGGCCCCCCGCAGGGGGGGGGCGGAACCCAATGTGTCCATGCATACACTGTTTCACGCCAAGCGAGGTTCCACATAGGTTTGCAACTTTCCACGCGAAGCGAAGTGCAACCCGAACCTATGTATCTAGTTTTTCGATAGTGGAGCCCCCCGCAGGGGAGCGGAACCCACTGTGTCTACGCATATACTTTTCCACGCGAAGCGAGTCTCACATATGTTTTCAAGATCATCACTGAGTAGTGTTGTGAAGGTTTTAGTCGGCGGTCATTGTTTATTAAAAAGATATAAGTAGTGATACTAGGAGGTTTCTAACTCAGGGATCTCAGGGGGGGTGAGGGGCGAGGGGAACCGCGGCGGGGGGTGACGTCACGCGGGGGGGTGGTGTGACGTCACGTGCGGGGGATGATGACGTCACATGCGGGGGTGACGTCACGTGCGGGGGAGGGGGATCCGCGGCGCGAGCGATAGACGAGGGGGTCCGTGCGGGGGAGGGGGGATCCGCGGCGCGAGCGATGGACGAGGGGGTCCGCGCGGGGAAGGGGGATCCGCGGCGCGAGCGATGGACGAGGGGGTCCGCGCGAGAAAGGGGGATCCGCGGCGCGAGCGATGGACGAGGGGGTCCGCGCGAGAAAGGGGGATCCGCGGCGCGATCCGCGGCGCGAGCGATGGACGAGGGGGTCCGCGAGGAGAAAGGGGATCCGCGGAAAGAAGACGGTGCGAAGGTGTGAGAAGGATAGCGCTACATGTGGGAAAAGGATAGCGCTGTGTGTGAAGAGGATAGTGCGACAAGGATGGCATCAACGTGTGACAAGGATGACATCAACGTGTGACAAGGACGACGCATTGTAAGATGACGTGAGAAGGACGATGCAAAGGTAAGTGAGCAACGAGCATATGAAAGAGAGAGAACGATAATATCGCGAACAACGCGTACGAAAGAGAACGATATTGCAAGAGCAACGCGTGCGAGAGAGAACGATAGCGCGAAGAGAACTATAATATCGCGAGACTTAGAACGATAATAGCGCAAGACAACGCGTGCGAGAGAGAGCGAGAGAGCGCGAGAACAACGCGTGCGAGAGAGAACGAAGATATCGCGAGACTTACAACTAACGCGCGAGAGAGAACGCAACGAAGATATCGCTATACTTACAACTAGCGCAAGAGAGACACAAGGGATGGGAGCGCAATGAGAGGCGCGTAAATAATCACATTCTTTTTAAATTACAAGTATAAAATTTATTTTAAAATGTGTGTGTAAATACATTTATGTGTGTGTGTGTGTATGCTTAATATAATAATAATAAAATAAAAATTTAAAAAATATAATAATAATATAATAATAATGATATAAAATAAAAAATATATATAAGGGGGAGGGGGCGATGCGCCGGGCTAAGGGGGAGACCGCTCCTGCAACAGAAAAAGAGACATTTCATTAGTTTTTAATAATTTATTTTAGGACTTTTGATGTAATATAAATTGAAAGTTACTTACAATGTTATCCATTTATTTTAATTTGTGCAAATGGGACACATATTGCATGGTATTATTTGGTGCAAATTTTTCCTGCACTCTTTGCAATAACTGCCTAATAATAGAGCACAATAATCCGTTTTGTGTTTCCTGACGGAGTATACGTTTCGAAACAACGATGCCAATCTCAGAAAACAGTCTGAACAATACTTAGTTCCTTCTTCCGCATCATAATAATATCAGGTTGTCGGAAAAGTCATGACGCATTTTTTCTATGTGTTTCAAAGTCATTTATTTATATAAAGTACAAAGATCAATCAATGATATATTGCCCGTTTTGTTCGATAACCTTTTGCCATCTTTCAATGAGCTTCATAATTCCTCGTTCATAAAAGGACCTGTCTATCGGCGAAAAACTGAACAAGGTGCTGATTTACGGCCTCATCGGAATTGAACGTTATACCACGCAAGGAGTTTTGAAGAGCACGAAACAAGCGGAAGTCTGACGGCGCAAGGTCAGGCGAGTATGGTGGATGTGGCAACACATCCCATCCAAGCTCCAACAATTTTTGACGGGTGATCAAACTTGTGTGTGGTCTCGCGTTGTCGTGATGAAACACCACTCCCTTACGATTAACGAGCTCTGGACGTTTCTGGATGATGGATTCGTTCAAACTGTTCAATTGCCGACAGTACACATCCGAATTGATTGTTTGGTTCCTTGGTAGGAGCTCGAAAAACACGATACCTTTAAAATCCCACCACACTGAGAGCATAACTTTTTTCTGATGAATATCTGCTTTCGATGTCGTTTGAGGCGAACCATCACGTCGGTACCAAGACCGTTTGCGCACCACATTGTTGTAAACAATCCATTTCTCATCACCAGTTATTAGTCGCTTCAAAAAAGGATCGTTTTTCTCACGTTTAATGAGATTATCGCAGATGTTTATACGCGCCGTCAGATGAATTTCTTTGAGTTCATGAGGAACCTAAATATCGAGCCTGTTTACGTATCTCAGCTTCTTCAGGTGGTCGTGAACGGTCGAATGATGGATTTTCAATATTTCTGCAATCTCTCGTGTCGTGTAACGTTGGTTTGACTCGATTAATGCCTTGATTTTGTCGTCATCAACCTCGGTGGGCCTCCCTGACCGAGGAGTGTCGTTGAGGTCAAAATCACCAGCACGAAATTTTGTGAACCATCGTTGGCACTGACGTTCTTGTAGAGCATTGTCACCGTAAACCTGACGCAATTTTGCACACGCCTGACGCGCGTTCTTCCTTTTACGGAAGTAATACAGTAAAATATGGCGAAAATGCACAGTTTGGTCTTCCATCTTATCCTTGTTGTAAAATTATCAAAACTCAACCAAATCGCTCAATTTTTTTTTTGAATGAAGCTAGAACTGTCATCTGTCAAATGACATAGCAATAACATAGATGCGAATGACTCTAGTATCTTAAAAATGAACTAGCGCCATCTATTTGCCAAAATGTGTCATGACTTTTCCGACAACCTGATAGTATCTGATGCGACACATTTTTATGGTAATATCCAGATTATTTATTTCCATCGCGTTTAAATGTTTATACTTTTTCAGTCTTAATTCTTCATCATTATCACTAGCATAATCTGAATCCACTAAAGGTGGTATTTCCTCCTCGGATTCTTCCTCAGAGCCATCCTCGTCTGATTCGTCTCGATTATCAACATCCATTTGGTTGCCATCTTCGACGATAACAACCTCTTCAATGTCCTCGTCGATGATAATAACATCTTCGTCATCGATGATAATAATCTCTTCTTCAGCCATTGCACTAACGTAACACAAGACTAACGAAACGCAAAGAACAACGAAAGAAATAATATTCTAATGTCGCAGGCTCCTCTTCATTATATATCTTTTAATATCTTTTGTCTCATTCCAACTAGAGCATAACGTCTCATCTACCTCAGCATTTCTCTACATCTTTAGCGGAGCGTGTTGAGAAAAGTATAACTATTCTTATTCGTATAGAAGGAAAGAATTAAAATCATAGATGAAATAAAAATAATTATTTATTGCACGCATCGTAAAGAATATCATTTACAGCACATGTTAATAATTCGCAATCGATTATTGATTCGCTGTTAAAGACATCACTATCGCGTATCGTTTTTACAGCACCGCATACAGTAGTAATATTGTTACGTCGTAAAACAGTTTCAAATTGTTTAAATTTTTCATTCACGAGATACGTATTCTCGCATAACCAATTATGCATATGATCGATACAATTTTCAAAATTAAATAAATATAATAATGTTTGTGGTTTCGTGTACAAAGAATTTTCACATAATGTGTTTTACAATTTTCGATTGATACATTTCAAGCATTCGATCTCCAATCCTTAATGGGAGAGCAGTCGATTGTAGAAATTGTTCAATGTCTGCTTGCTTCTGCATCAACAAATTTCACGTTGAAAAAGGCAACACTATTTGATTGCCTCGATTATCACCGAGAATCAGTTCCACGTACGACACAGCTCCAACGCTTATTCCAATGTCCAAATACTTGTACGACATTGGGGTTAGACCGTATCTTCTTCCAAGTATGCGAGTCGCACGACAAGGCTGAATGCTATAAAAATATATAAATTAGATCAATATTTAAAAAAAAAAATTAATAAATAAAATTTTTAAACGATCGAAACTTACGTGTGACATTTTTGCTTCTTACACGGTGGAGTTTCACCGTTTCGAATCGGAACGTAAAAATTCATGTTGATTTCTTCAGTGAACCTTTCACACGCGTGATTGATGTAATACTGATCGTATTAGAATTAATATCAATTCAAATAGTATCGCAAATTGCAATGTAGAGGGGATTATTGCTGACACATTTTAATTTCCTCTAAAATTTGTGTCACGCCGATGTACGGCTACGATGACATCATCCCCAGAACAAAAAATTAGCTGAATTCGCTAAAATTGAGCGCTGATGTACGGCTGCTCCTGATGCAATCACGTCAGATTTTTCAAATGTACGTGACAAAACGTAAAATTTTCAAGGTTAAGATGCGCATCGGACAAAGATTTAGCTGAATGCGCTAAAATCGAGCGCCGTTTTACGGCTGCTCCTGATGCAATCACGTTAGATTTTTTTTCAAATGTACGTGACAAAACGCGAAATTTTCAAAGTTAAGATGCGCATCGGAACAAAGATTAACCGCCAAGGTTAAAACGCACATCACCCCTAGACAAATATTTAGCTGAATGTGCTAAAATCAAGCGCCGTTTTACGGCTGCTCCCGATGCAACCACATCAGATTTTTCAAATGTACATGACAAAACGCGAAATTATCAAGGTTAAATTGCAGACGCTATTCCGGGGAATTTTTTAAGATGAAATCATTCTAGAATGTTCGATGATATGCACGAGACAGTATATAAATCATGATAAAGAGGCACATCCCGCCAGTATTTTCGCTAAAGTACATCCAGAACTATCATTGGGAAGCACATTTCGCAAGTGTGTGTTACAATATGAGGAGGAACAAAATTTGCGAGAACAATCCACATTGATTGATTCGCTGGAAGACTACATTGTGTGGGAGCAACGATGCGACCAATACATCGAGTCGTTGGAAGAGCAAAGTCGCATCAAGCGACCGCGATTATCGATCGGAAATCGACAATCGCTGATTGCTCGGATCGCGCGCCTCGAAGGGTTGAAAAATTCGGTACGTGGACGTTTCATACACGCGGGTGCCGGATGTAGCGCGCGTCAAAATGGACTTGTGTGGCGTGAGATTGATACGGCGTTCGAGAGTCGTATATTGACTGGTGCGGTGATAAATTATAATCACATCGAACCTCGCCAATTTCTCGATGACGCCAAAGACATTGTGATAGAACATGTGAAGAACGTTATGAAAAGACACAATTGTGTGAAAGTGAACACTATATTTAACGGTGAATTCGTGGCTGGGGATAAACACGCCAACAAAATTATCAATACGCGAAACTATGAACTCTTTCGCACATCCGATTTACGCGAGTGGTACGAACGGCACGTTATCGAACCCACCCTGGCGTCGCTGGAAGTTTCAGGAATGCGACAGCGGGTGGGCTTTGTCGCGAATACTAAATTTAACTGTAAATATAAATAAGTATAATCCTATGCGTGCGGGATGTCACATTAAATTGCCACGGAACATTATGATGAAAAGAGCGGTGATTAATGTACAATCCAGAGACAATGCGTGTTTGGCGTGGGCAGTGGTCGCCGCCCTATACCCCGCCGAAAGGAACGCGGAACGGGAATCATCGTACCCGCATTACACGACAGTGCTGAATCTCCAGAACATTGAGTTTCCAGTGACTGTGAACCAAATAAAAAATTTTGGACTTGCCAATGACATTTCGATCAACGTCTACAACATCGAAGACAAGAACAGCATTGTCCCGATGCGTCTTTCGCAGCAGAAGCGGGATAAGCATATCAACTTGCTGTACATTGAAGACAACAGCGTCGGACATTTCGCTTGGATTAAGAACTTATCCCGGCTCATGAGCTCGCAACTGAGCAAACACAAGAATCCAAAATATATCTGCGACCGGTAAGTTTAATTTATATTATTTGAATAATCATAGGTTATACACTTTGTTATATAAATCATTAAAAAATTTTTCTTTTACAGATGCCTGCATTATTTTAGTACGGACGCCAAGTTGCAATCGCATACGATCGACTGCGGAAAGATGAACGATTGCGCTGTCCGATTGCCGAGCGATAAGGACAAGTGGTTATCATTCAACAACTTTAATCGGAAGGAGCGGCTTCCATTCGTTGTATACGCTGACTTGGAATGCGTTCTGGCCAAGATGGATGAAGAACAGCGAAATTTGCGTCAACATCACCAAGTATTTAGTATAGCTTATTATGTACATTGTTCGTACGACGAATCGTTATCGGCGTACCATTCGCGTCGTAGCGCTGATTGTATAGCATGGTTCGTTGAAGACCTCAAAAATTTAGCGTTACGTGTAAAAAATATTTTAAAAACAAATGTCCCCATGGTAAATTTGACGTCCGAAGAGTGGGAAAAATTCCGTAGCGCCACTCAATGTCATATATGCGAAAAACCATTCGTGGAAGACGATACACGCGTTCGCGATCATTGCCATCTGACCGGGCAGTACAGGGGACCAGTACACTCAAATTGCAATTTAAATTATAAAGAATCTTTTTGTATTCCCATAGTTTTTCACAATTTATCCGGTTACGATTCACAATTTATTATCGAGGAAATAGCCACATCGTTCGAAGGGAAAATCGAGTTACTTCCGATAACAAAAGAGAAATATATTTCATTCATAAAAGATGTTTGTATGGATGAAGAATCAAAAACTCATGTAAAATTACGTTTTATCGATTCATTCAAATTTCTTACATCGAGTCTCGACAAATTGGCATCGTTTTTGGACAGACACTCAAAATTTTAAAATCAGAATTTCAAAATTTATCAACAGAAAATTTCAATTTGTTAACGCGAAAAGGTGTATTTTCATACGAATACATCGATTCCGTTGACAAGTTGCACGATACGTGTTTACCACCGCGCGAATCGTTTTACAGTTCCTTGACCGGCGAAACTGTATCCGAGAGCGATTACGCGCACGCTGAGAACATCTGGACGCGATTCTCCATTCGGACGCTAGGTGAATATAGCGATTTATATCTTAAAATTGATGTCTTGTTATTAGCCGATATTTTCAAAAACTTTCGAGATAAATGTATCGAAAGTTACGGACTCGACCCCGCGTATTACTATACTCTCCCCGGTCACACGTGGGATGCCATGTTGAAACATACCAAGATCACGTTCGAGTTGCTTACTGACATCGACATGGTTATGTTCATCGAACGTAGTATACGCGGCGGTCTGAGTTAATGTTGGGGTAGGTACGCTCGCGCTAATAACAAGTACATGCAGTCGTACGATCCATCGAAACCATCATCGTACTTGATGTACTTTGATGTAAATAATTTGTACGGATGGGCAATGTGTCAACCGTTGCCCTATGCCGATTTTCAATGGGTCGACGACGTAACCAATTTTGACCTATCATCCATCACGCTAGATTCGCCTACAGGCTATGTCCTCGAAGTGGACCTCGAGTACCCGCAACATCTTCACGATGTGCACACTGACCTACCGTTTTGCCCGACACGCGACAAACCACCTGGCAAGCGGGAATTCAAACTGCTTGCAACGTTATATGATAAGAAGCGTTACGTGATACACTACCGCAACCTGCAGCAGTGTACGCGTCACGGTCTTCGCGTAACAAAAATACATCGAATTTTACAGTTTTCACAATCTCCCTGGCTTCGAAATTACATAGAATTAAATACACATTTCAGAACATTGGCTAAAAATGATTTCGAAAAAAATTTATATAAATTAATGAACAATGCGGTGTTTGGTAAAACGATGGAAAATGTGCGCAATCGTGTTGATGTTAAATTATTAACAAAGTGGGATGGTCGGTACGGCGCAGAGGCAATGATCGCGAAACCAAATTTCCACAGCAGAAGCGTTTTTTCAGAAAACTTAATCGCTGTGGAATTGCGCAAACTCGAGGTGAAATTCTACAAACCGATTTACGTGGGTATGTGTATACTCGACATATCCAAGACATGTTTGTACGAGTTTCATCACGAGTATATGACGCCAATGTATCGCGACAAATGCCGGGTAATGTACACCGATACGGATAGTCTCATATATCACATTGAGTGCGCGGATGTGTATGAGAATATGAGAATATGAGAATATGAAGCGCGATATCATCAGATTCGACACGACCGATTATGCGGTGGATAATGCGTACGGTATAACGCTTGTAAATAAAAAGGTACCAGGCCTGATGGACGAAAACAACGGTACCATAATGACCGAATTCGTCGGGCTCAGAGCAAAGATGTACGCGTTACGAGTGAATGGGAAAAAGGACACAAAGAAAGTTAAAGGTGTCAAGAGTAACGTTGTCGCGAGAACGATAACGTTTGACGATTACGCGCGGTGTTTAAACGAAGAAATTGAAATGACGCGGCAGCAGTCGTGTATACGATCTAAACTGCACCAAGTATACACGATCTGCGAGACGAAAATTGCTCTGAGTCCGTACGACGATAAGCGGTATATCGTACCCGAAACCACCGATACGTTACCGTGGGGACATTATAGAATACCATTGTAAATAAATGTATATTTTGTTTATTATTAATTGTATATTTTGTACATAAACCATGTATATATTTTTATATATTTTATACATTTTATATATTTTTATATTTTAATAAATTTTATATTTTTTATACATTTTATATATTTTAATAAATATTTATAATACATTATTTTTATGTATCCAAGAGTTATATGATTTATCCATTCCCAACCATTTCACGTATACGTCATCACCCTTTTCTCGCAAAATTTTTTCCACGAGATATACGTCGGGATTAGCGACGCGTTGTAATTCGTATTCGTAGAATCCTCCAGCGACGGGATCTCCACGCGAATCTTCGAGTATGAATGTCGCGGGATTAGTTTTCTGCACCTCGACAATCTTAAAAACTTCGGTCGTCCAATTAGGTGTGAAACCTTTTTCAAAGATGGTCTTGTATTTGCTCACGCGTACAGAATCGCCTACTTTAAATTTTGTTGGAGCCGCAATTTTTACGTTGCTATACACCGTATTTAAAAGTTTTTCAGCGATCGCTGGAGTTACGTCGGCAGGTCTCATACCGATGGTGCGATGTTTTCGCGTATTGTACTCTGCAACGAGTCGAGATAGCTCGTCGATCCATTTGTAATTTCCGTTGAGCGTAAACATTTTCCACATATTGTTTTTCAAAGTACGGTTGAATCGTTCCACGACCGAGGCTTTCATAACGGAATATGTCGAGTAATGATTAATGTTGTGTTTCTTCATGAGTTTCTGCACACTCACGTTGAAAAATTCTTTTCCTCTGTCGGTTTGAAAATTTTTCGGACACCTTTTATCATCTCCAATAATCTTTGCAATCGTTTCAGACATTTCGTTTCCGCTCTTACTCTTGAGCGGTACGGCCCACGCATACTTGCTCAACACATCGATAACTGTGAGTATATATTTATGACCCTTGTTGAGTCGAGAGTATGAACGCATGTCGACCACGTCCGCCTGCCACAGATCGTCGTATCCGCGTACAATGACGCGTCTTCGTGGAAAATTTCTTCCTCGACTAGTTGTCGCTTTTCGGAGGTGTTTTTCTTCTTTCGCACGTTTGATCGAGGCATAATTAATATTGCGATGTTAGTATGTCTCGTTTACTGAGTCGAGTCAGATGTTGCATATCTCAGCACATTCTTTATCTCGTCCATCATTATTCGTAGCGCCTGCACGTGTGTTTCGAGCGCGATAATTTTTTGCTCAATTTCTCCCTGTCGATCTCTCAAAAGTTTATCCATGTATCGTTTGTTGACAGCGTCAGTATCAGTTTCTGGTTGCGCTACACGTTGAATCTTGCGCGACCTTGCGTCAAAGCCGGTAGTAATCTGGCAGAAAGCGTTATCGCGAACGTAGTTTCTCAATAATCCATTCCATTGATAGTACAAATTATTTGACGTTCCGAGCGATAATCCAAATTTATTAATCGACATTTCGGTACCGAGAACTTTGACCGAATGACAGGTATCGTTGACGCATAGTTTAATTTATAATAATGCCAGCCTCGCGAAATTCTTCGATAATTGACAAGATTTCATTGTCGTGAGCATTGTTGCCGGCTCGACGCGAGGCGTCCAGCAATCGCAAACGATCTACCAATTCGTTGGGATCGTTCCAATGCACGTAATCGATCATGTCGCTTAGCGTCATGGTGCATGGTGCGTCTATACCTCTTCCCACTTTTCTATCGGGGAATAATGGTGCAATTATATATTTGTACTTGTATCCTTTGTTACTTTTAATAGGATTATTAACTTTGTTGTCACGTTTATGCGCATTTGTTGCTTTCAATATACTTTGATATTTATACAAATCGTCTTGAGTGTATTTTTTATGATTGGGAAATTTTCTAAAAATCAAATCGTAGATACCTTCGGTTCCCGTATATTTTATTCCATCGATAATTATATTATCTTCCATGTCCACATCGAAACGTTTATCACCGAGCATCATTCCTTCGCTAGTAAATTTAACACCGTAGACGTAATCCATACTCTTATTTTTATCAACACTCATGATAGCTCCTATATATTTTTGCGCTAGTGGACCAAAATGATCTCGGAACGTTTTCTGACCTTCGGACGTTTCTAATTCGTGTCGGACCGATGTTACAAACGAATCGGGCGTGGTCTCGTAAATTTCTTCGACGGACGGGGATGACATTGTTTGACGTGGTTGTACTTTTATCGGAGTAGAAACAGTAGCCATATTAGAAAATTGTTTCCTTCGTTTTGATCGATTCGGTTTCGAATATATCGGCGAATCGTTTATCGGCATATTTATCCGTGCTCGCTTTATTCCTTGCTTTGACTCTTTTATTTTTTCCTCGGGCTTCTCCCCAAACGTCAAACTCAATGGTTCGATTTTTGGCGCATCAGATTCCACAGTATTTTCGACAAGCTGTTTTAAAGGTTCGGTAATTGGCTTAAATTGTCTTTCCAATGCAACGTCTTCCTCCATTTTACCAGTTTTCAAAGCGCGACACTTTGCGAATTGATTCGCTCGTTTTTGCAATCTCTATCGCAATCTTTTCACGATCGCCGTTCATGATGCTCGATCGATGTGTTGATGACGACTGATCGCTTTATGGTATCGCGAAATCATTAAATCCTCTTCTATATCGTCCATTGATCAACATGCTGTCTTTATCAATGACTACGAAGCCATATTTGCGTTGCCAACATTTCTGACACAATGCGCGGAAATCGTCGTAAGACATGTCGGTATTTACATGATCGTTGTACACATGTTTCAAGTTTGTGCCGTCTTGTTTAAATAAAATCAAAAGATTCGCATTGTCGCGTATAAGATGCTTATGTATCTTGGCGTACGTTTGACAAAGATAGAAACAGTCGACGCTCGAGTGTCGACCCATTGCAAAGTACTCTCTTATCGTATCTTGCTTGTCACATGCCACGTCATCAAAGATAAAGATGGAATTCGGAAGCGCCTCGCTCGGTGGAATGACATCGCTGTTATTAGAGAATGTGAAATAACCAATTTCGTCTATAGGTGCTAGTAAATTTTTCAAGTATCTATATTTCGGTTGTTGAAGCGATTTCGAGTATACGTACATGTTCTCGAAACGTACACCGTACGGACTTTCTATTAAACTAATCAACACGTTTGTCTTACCGCAGTTTGAAGGGCACAAACGATACCGCGTATAGTAAGCATGTTTCCATGCTTGCGTACTTTTTTCTCCGATATTAGTCTATCGTCAAAATTTGATACTTTGATTATCCGCGCTTGTCGCACGAACCGCATGTTTTCTCTTTCGAATCAATTTTACGAATGATCACGAGGGGGGAGACCTATTTATAGAGGTGTCTCAACTCGAAACCGTTCAGTATCAAAATGTTTCTCCTTCTGTTGGATGAAAGAGACATTTTCCGGCTTACCGCCGAACAACTGCAGTATATCCCAAAGATTGTTTTACTGCAAAATTTTGGTGATTACGTTGAACGATTGTGGGACAAGCTTCCAGAATATATAAAGGCTGATTCGGAGGTTCGACAATATCGTTCGTGCATGCGACATTACAATCAGCCGTGGCAGCGAACGCACATCGACGGTCCGCCACCGTTAATAAAATATTGCTACGAATGTCAGTGAGACTCGTAAGAGGTAGCGATCTCTTAAATCGTGCGATAAACGCGCTTCCCATCGAATTACATATTCCCGGTTATCAGTTTTGCGGCCCGGGAACTCGATTAGAGAAACGATTGCCTAGAGGCGATCGAGGCATCAATCCATTGGACGCCGCTTGTCGCGAGCACAACATTGTTTACTCGCGAAGCAACGACCTCGGTCAACGACACGTCGCGGATCGCGTACTAGCTGCAAGAGCGCGAGAACGCATTACCGTGAGGGATTCGACTCTTGGCGAAAGAGCAGCCGCTACGACTGTTTGGGCGGCAATGAAGGCAAAGACAAAACTCGGCATGGGAATGAAAAAGCCATCGACGACAAAGAGGAGGAAAAAACGAATACTTCCAGTAGCGAAACGCGGTGATATTTTACCACTTTTACCGTTGTTGGGAGTTGTCGGTTCTTTGGCCAGCGGTGCGGCGGGAATCGCAAAGGCGGCGCAACGTCAGCTGGAAGAGTTGCAGCGTCACAATCGCGCTATGGAAGGTCGCGGACTTTATCTCGCTCGGTACAAGCGTGGACAGGGATTCTCAACAAAGTCTAAGAGAAAAAAAAACGCCGAAAAAACATTAAAAATGCCTACGGGTGCGACAACTAACGTGCAATTGGAACAATTGGCGAAACGTATGCACATATCTTTCTTTAGAGGTGTTTTCATGCGCAATAATTTACCGATAAACGGTGTACGACGAAACGAGAGCGGTATCGTCAATTTGGCTGACGTTGATGGTCCCGGTATTCATTGGGTAGCGTACGCAAAAAGGGGAGATCGTGTCGTATATTTCGACAGTTTTGGACATCTTCGACCACCCAAGGAACTTGTGCGATATTTCGGACGAGTGAAAATTGAATACAATTACGCATCTTATCAAAGTTACAATCAGAGCATCTGGACAGTTGTGTTTAAAATTTCTTCAAACAGTTGACGATCAATTTCAAGCCTAACAATCCATCGTCACGACTCAGTATTCGTTCGACATGTCACTGACACTTACGTTGACTGGCAAGAGCAGCGTTCTCGCTGTAAGCTATTTTCCCGCTATAGATTTGACCGATGCCGATTACGAGCTCGGATTAACTGATTTTGAAACTTATCATACGATTCCAAATGTAAATTTTTCGAATAATAAATTTTACTTTGGCAACGACGACAAGGAAATTACGATTCCCGAAGGATCGTACGAATTGCACGCTATAAATGACTATCTCAAACGCGCAATTTTGCAAGATGAACACCTTTCCAGAGATGTTGAAAACGATTATGATGAGGAATATCCCAATAGCGCTCCGCGCCAATCATAGCACGCTAAAGAGCGAAATCAAATGTATCTACAGAATAAACTTTACCAAACCCGACAATGTAGGATCCTTGCTTGGATTCTCATCGAATCGTATATTGCAACCTCGCAAGTGATACGAATCGGACGAACCGGTTAATATTATAAACGTAAATATTATTCGTATAGGATGTAACGTGACTACTGGTGCGTACAGCAATGGCATGCGCGTACACACGATACATGAATTTTCACCGAGCGTACCGCCAGGATATAAGATATCGGAAACGCCGGCACAGATCATTTATCTGCCGATCATCGTACGGAGCATTACGGATTTAACGATACGTATTGTGGATCAAAGAGGTCGATTGCTCGATTTTCGAGGAGAGGAAATTACCGTAAGATTGCATATACGGCGGCGACAAACATAGTATGCTCGTGCTGAACGAAACGGAGCACGCGAGAGACAATACTTTTACGGGGGACAATACTATTGCGGTATCGGGTGACAATAATAAGATAGCCGTTAAGAAGAAGCTGAGCGCGTTGAATCGTGAATTTTTAAAATCATTGGGATTCATCGTACGAAAAGAATGATTGATATTTTGAATATCGGAGGTGAGCCAGTCTTTGACGATCGCATTGTCAAGATTGAGACTCATACATACAATCCGTACGCCAATACAACGCTTGGATACAGCGATGAGATACGAATACCTATACATCAGGATTTGTACACGTTACCGTGCGAAAGCTTTCTTTACATCGAGGGAAGGTTTAATGTGCGTAAAGCGAATGACGAAATGAAGGTTGTATTGGGAAACAATTGCGCCGCATTCATGTTTGATGAGCTTCGATACGAACTCGACGGAGTAGAGATTGATCGCAACAGAAATGTTGGAATAACTTCGACGCTCAAAAATTATGTCTCTCTAACGCACCAGAAAAGTATAAACTTGAAGAACGCTGCGTGGGATTTGACGTACAACGGTGACAAAAATTATTTCAACTATTGCGTACCGCTCAACATGTTGCTGGGATTTTGCGAAGATTATAAACGCGTTGTGATTAACGCTCGTCACGAATTGATTCTGATACGTTCGCGCAACGATAATAATTGTCTATTCGGACATCCATCGTCGGAAGCTGAGATTGAATTACTCAAGATACAGTGGCGTATGCCTCATGTAATATTGAACGAGATTAATAAATTGTCGATGTTGCGAACGTTGGAAAGCGGACGATACTTGAACATGAGTTTCCGATCTTGGGATCTATACGAATTTCCTCTGCTACATAGCACGACTAAGCATTCGTGGACCGTGAAAGCCACCTCCCAGCTGGAGAAACCACGATACGTGATCTTTCCACTGCAAACTGGTAAAAAGAATTCAGTGTCACAAGATGTTACATTGTTCGATAACTGCAAATTGACCAACGTTAAACTCTATTTAAACTCGGAATTTTATCCCTATGATGATTTAAATTTAGATTTTGAAAAAAATAGATTCGCCGTCCTATTCAACATGTACTCTCGTTTTCGCAAATCTTATTACGGATGCGATGATGATGCAATGCTATTAACCATTTCAAAGTTTCTACATTGTGGTCCTCTCGCGGTCATTGATTGCTCGCGACAAAACGAGTCTGTCAAAACTGCTACCGTGGACGTGAGAATAGAGTTTGAATGTAGGGAAAATATACCGGCGAATACTACCGCCTATTGTCTCATCTTGCACGATCGGGTTGTCGAATATAATCCATTGACCAATGTAGTCCGCAAAATTACATAAGTCAGCAAATATCCCCTCCATTGCATATGAAGAAAAATATAAAAGATTGAGATGTTTGACGATCGACATCAGAGTCTGCGATCAGATCTTGTCATCATGGCAGTGCCAACGTTTGTGGATCTACAAGGATTTATCGTTGGGAAAAATTTTGTCATGAAGGAAGCTGCGGTTCTGCGAAAGGGATCCGTACTTTCTCATTACATTTTTACATGTCCCGAACCATGGCACACGCTCACAAAATCTGAGAGATGTCAGGTTTTATGGCTGATGAAAAATCACCATGGATTATCGTGGAATGATAGACACGTTTCATATTGGAAATCGAAACGTTTAATTACGACGGCGGTGATAGGTGCAACGGGGGAGGATGATGATGCGTCACCTCTCGTGTACGTTAAAGGGCATGAAAAACGGCAATGGTTAGCCGATATACTGGACAATGATGCGAGAAACGATGTGATTATCGAAACTTTGGATGCAGACTATGAGGATGTAGCTTCTTTAAATAAGTTAGATGTTAAGAATACTGTACGTTGTGAAAATCATGTAAAAATTTGTGCTTTACAAAATGTATTTAAGATTTATAATTGGTGGTTGAGAGAGAAACATCATGATAATGATTCATCGAATCCATATTTATAATAAATTGATGATGCAATATACTTTTATCATCTTTCTTATTTTCTCCTTTCTTTCCTCATCTCTATCTATGTACATGCGCAGTATCGTGTTTCCGTACGTGACACAGCTGCCACAGATATTTTATTTCGATACTACATGGTGATACATTGTAATACATTTAAATATTTGATAATTGAATATAGTTTTGCGTTCAATTACCGTTCGTTTCCGTTCGACGGGCGTTCAATTACCGTTCAATTCCGTTCGATAACCGTTCAATTACCGTTCGATGACCGTTCAACGAGCGTTCGTTTCCGTTCGACGGGCGTTCGATGACCGTTCATTTCCGTTCAACGGGCGTTCGTTTTCCGTTCGACGGGCGTTCGATTACCGTTCAATTCCGTTCGATGACCGTTCATTTCCGTTCGATGACCGTTCAATTACCGTTCGACGACCGTTCAACGAGCGTTCGTTTTCGTTCGACGCGTTCGTTTCCGTTCGACGGGCGTTCATTACCGTTCGATAGCAGGTACATGTTTTTCCTTAATTCCGTTCGATGACCGTTCATTTCCGTTCGATGACCGTTCTTTATCGACGGGCGTTCAATTACCGTTCGACGAGCGTTCGATTGCCGTTCGACAGTTGTTCGTTTCAGTTCGATGACCTTTCGAGCAGGGTTGATGCATTATAATGTTATATTATATCATGCTAAGTTGCATGAGAACATGCATACTTTTGTCTTACGGCGCGTTTTTGGTAAAGCGATAATGATATGTCCCTATTCTAAAGTTTCGTGCCGAGACGACTGCCTCCTCACAAAGTCGCGATATGATAATATTAATATTATATTATATACCACGCTGTTTTATGGAACCGTACTTTTGTCTTACGACGCGTTTTTGATATGGTGATAATGCCACATCTCTACTATAAAACCTCATGCCGAGACCTCGTTCTCTCATCAGAAAGTTCTGACCGGTGCACGAGGAGTGTGTAAAAGTTAAAAAAAAAATAATGGATCGCGTTCTTCAATTTTATAAAGACTGGAGGACAAAATTGTTGGACATATTTTGTATCGTCGTGTTAAACATGACTTTTACATGGAAAGTAAGTATCATTTTCATAATAAATTGTTAAAAATTTGTGAAAAAAAAATTGTGTAATAATATTTGATATAGTTCCAGGATGAAGTGGTGATTCCAGGATTTGTGAATATTGAGCACCGCCAGTGGGTGCGGGCGGTGCGTCGGCAGGCGCGGCAGGACCTTATGGAGACGTGGGGCGACACCCCGGAGGGCCGCCTCGATGTCGAGATAAACGGTTGGTGATACGTTGACATCTTCGATCTACGGCGGCTCTTCGGGGAAGAGCCCAACATTGAGATTATAGAAGAGGAAAATTGGATCCAGGAAGAGGTGCAGGAGCAGGAGCAGGAGGAGCAAAGAGGAGTGGAGGAACAGGAATGGATCGATAGATGTGTTTTTTTATAAATCTTATCGTAATATACTTCTATTAACACATCATTTTTTTTCTGTTGCAGGAGCGGCCTCCCCCTAGCCCGGCGCATCGCCCCTTCCCCTATATATATATTTTTTATTTTTTTCTTATTTTTATATTTTTTATATTTTATTATATTTTTAAATTTTATATCTTATTATTTATATTAAGCACACACACACACACACACAAAACACACACACACACACACACAAAATTGTATTACACACATTTGAAAATAAATTTTATATTTTAATTTAAAAAAAAAGAAAAAAATCTGTTATTTACGGGCCTCTCCTTGCGCTCCCATCCTTTGCGTCTCTTCTTGCGCTAGTTGTAAGTTTCGCGATATTGTTCTCTCTCGCACGCGTTGTTCTCGCGCTATTATCGTTCTAAGTCTCGCGTTAGTTGTAAGTCTCGCGATATCTTTATTCTCTCTCGTACGCGTTGTTCTCGCGCTCTCTCGCTCTCTCTCGCACACATTGTTCTCGCGCTATTATCGTTCTCTTTCGTACGCGTTGTTCGCGATATTATCGTTCTCTCTCTTTCATATGCTCGTTGCTCACTTACCTTTGCATCGTCCTTCTCACGTCATCTTACAATGCGTCGTCCTTCTCCCACGTTGACGCCATCCTTGTCACACGTTGATGTCATCCTTGTTACACGTTGATGCCATCCTTGTCGCACTGTCCTCTTCACACACAGCGCTATCCTTTTCCCACATGTAGCGCTATCCTTCTCACACCTTCGCACCGTCTTCTTTCCGCGGATCCCCCCTTCCCCGCGCGGACCCCTTCGTCCATCGCTCGCGCCGCGGATCCCCCCTCCCCGCACGTGACGTCACCGCCGCACGTGACGTCATCATCCCCCGCATGTGACGTCATCATCCCCGCACGTGACGCCACCCCCCGCACGTGACGTCATCACCCCCGCACGTGACGTCATCATCCCCCGCACGTGACGTCACCCCGCACGTGACGTCATTTCCCGCGTGACGTCACCCCCCGCGTGACGTCACCCCCCGCACGTGACGTCATCCCCCCGCGTGACGTCACCCCCCGCCGCGGTTCCCCCTCGCCCCTCACCCCCCTGAGATCCCTGAGTTAGAAACCTCCTAGTATCACTACTGATATAAATAAAAGAAGTTTCATAAGTTCATTAATACATTTATCGCAAGAAAAGTCAATTGTTGCATAATTTCACATAGATTTGTAACTCTGCAAAGTGAAATGTATCCCGCATCACAAACACGGGTTGGGTTAGGTTATATCTTCTGAAAGTGGAGCCCCCAGCAGGGTAGCGGAACATACTATACCTGTGCATGTACTTCCTAAGATGAAGCAAAATTTACTCTTAATGGAGGTCAAGATTAAGTGAACTTTGTTTCATCTTGGAAAGTACATGCGTGGACAGTGTGTTTCGCCTCCCTGCAGGGGGCTCCACTTTTAGAAGATATAACCTAACCCAACCCGTGTTTGTGATGCGGGATACACTTCACTGCATAGAAAGTTACAAATGTAACATTTTTCGCATACAAATAATTTAATAACTCATCATATTTTGTTGTTAAAGCGAAAAACTCGTAGAACTTCATGTTAACTTTACAACAATCTGTCTTGTACTAACTCACCTTTTCTTAAATATTTTCAGTCATAAGAAATATCGAAAACATAGAAACCTATCATTGTTCCACTATCTGATTTCAATATAAGAAAGGTAAACAACGTCAAACGACAACATAGTTTGTACACGGTGTCATAAAATTACATATTATTCATTAGACATTTTTTGTTTATAAGTTTTTAATAAACAATGAGCGCCGACTAAAACCTTCACAACATTACTCAGAGTTTATAAATATCATAAATGGTCCGTATGAAAAAATCAAATCGAAAATTAATCAAAAGGCTTTATGGACCAAGCAATAGTTGTACAATTTGCGAAAGATAAAAATCTAAAGTCATGTGATGGAACAAATGCAAATAATTTAATTTATTAAGAATGACAAACGCAGCGTTTCGATCCACATCGGATCATTTTCAATGTCGTAAACTGAAATAATAACGGTCGACATGGAATATAAGTCAAAATGCAAAAAACACAATAATAATATATATATCAATTTCGGAGCGCAAAAACGCGCGAATAGCGCTGTTTACAAAGTCAAGAGAGTCGAAGTAGAAACGCAACATAACGGACGCTTCAAATTACAAATTGAATAAAGATGCGAAACTAATAATCATGATCGAGATAACAAATTCACTAATGTCCCATTAGACTTGGTCATTGGAGGGATAGCTAAGCGTTGGCATTTAATCAAAAATAAAACTAGTATTCCGTATAACGAATTTCTAATTTCTTTAAAATTAATCATGGACTCTACTTACTTCCAATTTGATAATGTTATCTACAGACAGATTTTTGGCACTCCGATGGGGTCTCCGCTATCCCCGATTTTGGCGAATATTATTATGTCCGATTTAGAGGATAGAGCAATTTCCTCTCTCCCTGTTTCCCTCCCCCTTCTATGTTCGTTATGTAGACGATATCGTTCTTGCTGCTCCTAAACAACATATTCCGCTCATTTTGAATGTTTTTAATTCATTTCACAATAGATTACGCTTCACGATTGAATATTCTAAAAATAAAAGTATAAATTTCTTGGATACAACTATCATAATTAATAATAATTACATTGAATTCAATTGGTACAGGAAGCCGACTTTTTCAGGTAGATTCTTATCGTTTTTTTCACACCACCCTCTGTCACACAAAAAGGGAGTCATTGTCGGTCTTACTGACAGAGTATTTAAACTCTCACACCCTCGGTTTCATAATGAGAATCTTTCCTTTATTGTGTCAACTCTATTAAAAAATGGCTATCCCATTAAATTCATTTTTCATACTATGTCACAAAGATTAAAATTTTTGATTTCAAATACTAACAATAATCCTGTCCCCTCCCAACCCTCTCCTTCTCCTACTTCCTTCTTCACCATTCCTTTTTGCATGGGTTTTCCTAAAGAATTTGTTTCTAATATCAAGAATTACATTAATAAAAGATTGGCATTCACAGTTAGTAATAAATTGAATTCTTTCATTAGACTATATAAAGATCCGTTATCAAGAACTCACCATTGTAATGTTATATATAAAATCAGCTGTTTGGATTGCGATGCCATATGTGGGACAAACGAAAAGAAAATTAATTACGAGGATTAAAGAACATCGATCTGACATTAATAAAATTACTGGCTCGCTTTCGGTCGTGTCTCTTCATAGATTGGAAGGCCACGAATTTGACTGGGATGATGTTTCCATTTTGGATGAGGAGCCGAGTTATAGAAAGAGATTAATTGCTGAGATGTTACATATCTCTAAACAGACTCACAGCATTAACATTCAGAGTGATACGGATTGTCTTGATAAATTATATCAGCCCATTATTCATAGATTCTTGTAGTGAAATCATAGATCCCGGCTCTTGTGTTCTGTCTCTCTCTGTTGTGACGTCTGCTCTATCCCCCCTCTTCTAGCGCTTCACGCTTTCGGCGATGCACGGTCGTACGCCTCAGTCCTGCGTATTTCGGCATACCGCTAAGATGTGCGTGGCACGTACGCACCGTCTTGAGATTCGTAGGAAAATTATTACTTTGCTTTCTTTTTTCTATTGACTCGTATGTATTTCTTTTAATGCTACTCTTTGTAATAATTTATGTTTAATCATGCATTTAATTTTTTCTTTCTCATAATTTTTTGTCTCCGTGGTGTATCTCGGGAATGCGTTGCTGTTTTTGGTTTTTTTACAGGCTGTCACCTCTGAAGGCTTTATTTCTGTATAAAATAAATTTACCATTTCCAAGGATTGGACCATTAAATCTATTAAAGATATTGTTTATCATTACGGATCACCGGATCGGTTTTTCAATTGGAATTATAAGAACGGCGGATACATTTGCCCCCGAACATTGCTCCGGTTTTTTCCGAGCTTCTGAGGTGAGCGGCTCTTTTTCTTGCTTACGCTGCGGAGTTAACAAATATTTTATGTTTTGTCTTTCTACCTTACAATTTGTTATCTCGATCATGATTACTAGTTTCGCATGTTTATTCAATTTGTAATTTGAAGCGTCCGTTATGTTGCGTTTCTACTTCGACTCTCTTGACTTTGTAAACAGCGCTATTCGCGCGTTTTTGCGCTCCGAAACTGATATATATATTATTATTGTGTTTTTTGCATTTTGACTTATATTCCATGTCGACCGTCATTATTTCAGTTTACGACATTGAAAATGATTCGATGTGGATCGAAACGCTGCGTTTGTCATTCTTAATAAATTAAATTATTTGCATTTGTTCCATCACATGACTTTTTAGATTTTTATCTTTCGCAAATTGTACAACTATTGCTTGGTCCATAAAGCCTTTTGACTAATTTTCGATTTGATTACTCAGAGTGATGATCTTGATAACATGTGAGAATTATTGAAATCGGTGGTCCTTATAAGTAAATAATTACTAAATATTTTTAGCATTAAATGTTTGTATCGGTCAAAATCCGCTTAAGGACATTCATTTGACATCATTTAGTGTTTCTACAAAAATTCGTGACAATCGAGCGAGGATCGTTTTCGGAAGTTTATCCGAAATATTTTTGATACTGAGCAGTTTCGAGTCGAGACACCACTATAAATAGGCCTCTCCCCATTATCAATAGGCTTATTTGCAAAATTGAATCGAGAGAAAAAACATGCGGTTCGTGCGACAAGCGCGGATAATTAAATTTCGACGATAAACTAATGTCGGAGAAAGAAGTACACAAACATGAAAACATGCTGCCGACTACTATATGCGATATTGTTTGCGGTCCTTCAAATTGTGGTAAGACAAACGTGTTGATTAGTTTGATAGAAAGTCCGTACGGTATACGTTTCGAGAAAATGTACATATATATACTACGTATGTATACTAGAAATCGCTACAGCACCCGAAATATAGATACTTGGAAAATTTATTAGCACCTATAGATGAAATTGGTTATTTTACATTCTCTAATAACAGCAACGTTATTCCATCGAGCGAGGCGCTTCCGAATTCCATCTTTATCTTTGATGACGTGGCATGTGACAAGCAAGATACGATAAGAGAATACTTTGCAATAGGACGATATTCGAGCGTCTACTGTTTCTATCTCTGTTAAACATACGCCAAGATACCCAAGCATCTTATACGCGACAATGCGAATCTTTTAATTTTATTTAAACAAGACAAACTTGAAACATGTGTACAACGATCATGTAAATACCGACATGTCTTACGACAATTTCCGCGCATTGTGTCAGAAATGTTGGCAACGCAAGTATGGATTCGTAGTGAGCGACAAAGACAGTTCACAGACAATGAACGATATAGAAGAGGACTTAACGATTTCGCAATACCGTAAAGCGATTAGTCGCTATTGACACATCATTCGAGCAATGTCATCGGAACGCAGTATGAAGAGGATCAACAATAACGATGACCGTGAGAAGATTGCGAGGGAGATTGCAAAAACGAGCGAATCAATCCGCAAAAAAATATCACGCTTTAAAAACTGGTAAAATGGAGGAAGATGTCATATTGGAAAGACAATTTAAACCAATTACCGAATCTTTAAAACAGCTTGTCGAAAATATTGGTATTGAATCTGACGCCAAAAATCGAGCTATTGAGTACGCTCGGAGAAAAGCACGAGGAGAAAAAAGAGTCAAAACGTGCAATAAAACGAACATGGTCAAACATAATGAATGATTCACTAATAACTTCTACACCGAACCAATCGAAACGTAAACGAATAGATCAATTACCGAATGAATCTAGTCCGATAGAAGTACAACCGTGTCAAACAATGCCATCCCTGTACGTCGAAGAAATTTACGAAAACACGCCGGACTCGCTTATAACGACGATCTGACGCGAATTAGAAACATCCGAAGGTCAAAAAACATTGCGAGATCATTTTGATCCACTAACGCAAAAGTATATAGGAGTTATTATGAGCGGTGATAAAAATAAGAGTATGGATTACGTCTGCGGTGTTAAGTTTACTGACGAAGGAATGACACTCGGTGATAAACGTTTGAATGTGGACAAGAACGATAATATATTCGTCGATGAGGTAAAATACGTGGGAACGCCGGGTCTCTACAAGTTAATTTTGAAGAGATTGTGCGACAATACCGTATACACTGAAGATGATAAGCATAAATATAAAAGTATATTAAAAGCAACAAATGTGCATAGGCGTGGCAACATTATGCATAATCCTATTTAACAAGTATAAATATATAATTGCGCCATTATTAGCTGGTGAAAAGGTGGGGAAAAGTATACAGGGTGTATCAGACCACCCGTGCCAGAGCCAAATATCTCGAAAGCCAAGAACGGTAGATAAAAATATTTCAAACAAAAGTTGTAGGGTTTCAAGTAACGCATTAAATAGTAATATTGGTACGACCTTGAATAGCGTTGTTAAGGTCACGTGAAGGTCATCTTAAATTTCTTAAATAGAACTGCCTACTTTTTATTGCATATTCTTGCAGCTCATCTCGAGAGCTTTCCAAAACACTATAATTAAGTTAGTTTTCGTTAAGTACTTTCCGAGTTATGAGGCTTGAAATAATTTCTTAATTCTACATAAACCGTAAAATATCTAGTAAAATATTCATTTCTCGATTATCTTACCTTAATACTTTTATGTACAAAATAATGAAAGGAACACAGCTCCACAAAAAAAAATCGAAATCGGATCAGACCACACTTACAATAGGTTTTCGGGGTCGCTGAATCCGAATCCGACCTCCATTTCATCCCATCACGTCAGGATTTTTCATAACTTCAAAAATCGGCCCAAAAACCTCAAAATTCCCCTAAATTCTTAACCCTTGAACTCAGAACCCCAAAACTTCACAATCCTGTAACTTGCCAACCTAAAAACACAATAACCTCTTGACCTTGTAGCCCCATAACCCTAAAATCGGACGGTTAATAGGCCAAAACTCATGAAACTTCGTAAATTCGCGCTAGATAGGTAGATTAATAGGATATCATGAATTTTATCAAAAAAACCCCATGACCCCATCGTCCCGTAACTTCTTGACCTCCCAACACAATAACCACATAACCTCATAATCCCATAACCTCAAAAGCCGATGGTTCAGTGATTAGAACTTTTGAAACTGAAAGAATTTGCACCAGATGAGCAGATTGACAGCATATCATGTAATCCATCATCGAAGAACACCATAATTCCATAACCTCAAGGCATTCGTAACTTAGTATGATCGATTTATAAAAATTCACGGAGTAATGAACCATAACCATTTGTGCATATCTTTATGATCACGTAAGGTTGACGGATACTGTTGGAATTTGAAACGGGACACAACAGGCAAAAAACGTAAGCGACGTTCTCTCCGAAGATCATTCGAGGAGAAACAAGTTCGGTATCATAAACGATTTAAAGAAGACGAATAAATAAAATAGTCTCCATATTCAGTATTATTTTTTATCTTATTTTTTATACAAATATTCATTTATTTATTTGTTGCTTTTTTCGTGTGAGGCAAGGGGACCACACTAAAATAAAGCACCCCAAACAGTGTGAGGCAAGGGGACCACACTAAAATAAAACACCCCAAAGGGAACAAAAGCCTGCTACGTCCTCGTCGTTGTTCCTGGGTTCGGCTGAAAGTAGGCAAAGAGACTAAAATATCCGTCAACCTTACGTGATCATAAAGATATGCACAAATGGTTATGGTTCATTACTCCGTGAATTTTTATAAATCGATCATATTAAGTTACGAATGCCTTGAGGTTATGGAATTATGGTGTTCTTCGATGATGGATTACATGATATGCTGTCAATCTGCTCATCTGGTGCAAATTCTTTCAGTTTCAAAAGTTTTGATCACTGAACCATCGGGTTTTGAGGTTATGGGATTATGAGGTTATGTGGTTATTGTGTTGGGAGGTCAAGAAGTTACGGGACGATGGGGTCATGGGGTTTTTTTTTGATAGAATTCATGATATCCTATTAATCTACCTATCTAGCGCGAATTTACGAAGTTTCATGAGTTTTGGCCTATTAACCGTCCGATTTTAGGGTTATGGGGCTACAAGGTCAAGAGGTTATTGTGTTTTTAGGTTGGCAAGTTACAGGATTGTGAAGTTTTGGGGTTCTGAGTTCAAGGGTTAAGAATTTAGGGGAATTTTGAGGTTTTTGGGCTGATTTTTGAGGTTATGAAAAATCCTGACGTGATGGGATGAAATGGAGGTCGGATTCGGATTCAGCGACCCCGAAAACCTATAGTAAGTGTGGTCTGATCCGATTTCGATTTTTTTTTTGTGGAGCTGTGCGAATCAATTGGTGTAAAGAAAAAACATAATTGTTTCGAAGAAAAAATATGTAATTTGCAATTACCAATTACAAATTTTTTTTAAAAACAACTATGTTTTTTCTTTACACCAAATGATTCCGCTCATTATTTTGTACATAAAAGTATTAAGGTGAGGTAATCGAAAAATGAATATTTTACAAGATATTTTACGGTTTATGTAAAATTAAGAAACGATTTCAAGCCTCATAACTCGGAAAGTACTTAATGAAAACTAACTTAATTATAGTGTTTTGGAAAGCTCTCGAGATGAGCTGCAGGAATATGCAATAAAAAGTAGGCAGTTCTATTTAAGAAATTTAAGATGACCTTCACGTGACCTTAACAACGCTATTCAAGGTCGTACCAATATTACTATTTAATGTGTTACTTGAAACCCTACAACTTTTGTTTGAAATATTTTTATCTACCGTTCTTGGTTTTCGAGATATTTGACTGGCACGGGTGGTCTGATACACCCTGTATATGTGTCGCGTACTATGACGCTAAACGACAAGATCGATTACGTGCATTGGAATGATTCCAACGAATTGGTAGATCGTTTGCGATTGCTGAACGCTTCGCGTCGAGCCGGTAACAATGCTCACGACAATGAAATCTTGTCAATTATCGAAGAACTTTGCGAGGCTGGTATTATTATAAATTAAACTGCGTCGACGAGAGGTCATTCTGTCAATGTTGCTGGTACCGAAATGTCGATTAATAAATTTGGTTATCGCTCGGAACATCGAATAATTCGTAATATCAATAGAATGGATTACTAAGAAATTATATACGCAATAACGCTGTGTCTGACTGCCAATAATTTTGACGCAAGATTGTGTAAGATTCAACGCGTAGCGCAACTGAAAACTGATACCGATGCCGTGAACAAACGATATGTGGAAAAACTTGAAAGATCGACAGGAAGAAATCGAGCAAAAAATAATCGCGCTCGAAACAAACGTGCAGGCGCTGCAAATAATGATAGACGAGATAAAGAAAATGCTGAGATATGCAACATCTGACGCAATAGGCGAGACATACGGATATACTATTATCGCATTAATTATGTCTCGGTCAAACGTGCGAGAGAAAAAAAAACGTCTCCGAAAAGCGACAACTAGTCGAGGAATTACATGCTCCGGCGAGAAGAAATTTTCCGCGAAGACGCGTCATTGTATGCGGATACGACGATCTGTGGCAGGCGAACGTGGACGACATGCGTCCATACTCTCGACTCAACAAGGATCATAAATACATACAGTTATCGATGTATTGAGCAAGTATGCGTGGGCCGTACTACTTAAAAGTAAGAGCGGAAACAAAATGTCAGAAACGATCGCAAAGATAATTCGTGACGACAAAAGATGCTCGAAAAATTTTTAAATCAACAAAAGAAAAGAATTTTACAACGTGAGTGTGCAGAAACTCATGAAGAAGTACAACATTAATCATTATTCGACGTATTCCGTTATGAAAGCCTCGATCGTGGAACGATTCAACTGTACTTTAAAAAATACGTGGAAAATGTTTACGTTCAACGGAAATTACAAATGGATCGACGAGCTATCTCGACTCGTTGCAGAGTACAATACGCGAAAACATCGCACCATCGGTATGAAACCTACAGATGTTACTCCGGCTGAAAAACTTTTAAATACGGTGTATAGCGATATAAAAATTGCGGCTCCGACAAGATTCAAAGTAGGCGAGGTACAGAAAACTAACCCCGCGACATTCATACTCAAAGATTCGCGCGGAAATCCCGTAGCTGGAGAATTTTATGAGTACGAACTACAACGCGTCGCTAATCCCGACGTATATGTGAAATGGTTGGGATTGGATAAATCGCACAAGTCTTGGATACATAAAAATAATATTTTATAAACATTTATTAAAATGTATGAATTGTATTTAAGAAAAAATATATATATACAGGGTGTAACTGAAAAAGCGCCCACGGAGAAAATAGCGTTATTCCTGATTAAAAATCGAGTCGAAAAGTCCTGAACCATTTTTTTCTATAATGCTTAATAAAGCGGTAATTATTGAGTAAAGTTGCGCCAATAAGCACCGACCTTTAGCCTCCTTGTCGAAATTTTTTTTAAGGAAATGCTTTTGACAGAAGAAATATGATTTTTAATGCAAATTAAAGTTTTTCACATTATTATAACGCATAAGAATATTGCACAATAGCGGCATAACATAGCGCCGAAACGGCGGAGCGCTCACGCACACTATCAGGCGCGCGGCTCATTGACGTGTCCGTTTAAAGGTCGGTGCTTATTGGCGCAATTTTACTCAATAATTACCGCTTTATTAAACATTATAGAAAAAAATGGTTCAGGATTTTTCGACTCGATTTTGGATCAGGAATAACGCTATTTGCTCCGTGGGCGCTTTTTCAGTTACACCCTGTATATATATACAGGGGGTGGACAAAATAATGTGAACACCTAAAAGATATACTATATTTATTTATTAATAAGGTGTTGGACCACCATTTGCCTTTAATACGGCTTGAATTCTCCTTGGAATAGAATCGTACAAATTGTGGATAGTTTCCAGTGGAATATTACCCATTCTTCTATTAAAACATCTGCTAATTGCTTTAGAGATGTTGAAGGAGGAAATCTGCTTCTTACTCTTTTTTCCAAAACTGCCCATAGTGGTTCAATGATATTTAAATCGGGTGATTGTGCTGGCCAGAGAAGATATTGAAGTTCATTTTGA
The DNA here is from genome assembly GCA_023638675.1 of Camponotus pennsylvanicus. Lineage (NCBI taxonomy): Eukaryota > Metazoa > Arthropoda > Insecta > Hymenoptera > Formicidae > Camponotus > Camponotus pennsylvanicus. Next base: position 49,080 of record JALHBL010000961.1, on the reverse strand, counting down.
TGCTCTTTAAACTAAGATTAAACTTTTCTAGCTGTGTGTATAGGCGCATTATCATCTTGATAAATTGCATTATTGTTGAGAAATAATATGTGGATCATAGTAAAAAGTTCATCATTTAAAATGTCTAAATATTCGTTGGCAGTAATATGACCATTTAGAGTAATAAACCAGCCGAATACCAAGATATAGCTGCCCAAATCATTACAGATTCACCTCCATGTTTGACAGTTGGAAGCAGACAATCTAGATTGTAGGCTTCCTTGGGCTTTCTCCATACATAAACCCGACCTTCTGTTGGAAACAATGTAAACGATGACTCATCGGATCATATTACTCTTTTCCAATCATCGGCTGTCCATGCTTTATGATCTTGATACCATCTTTTTCGTATTTTAGCGTTGGTTTCAGTTTCCATGAATGTTTGCTTTGTGAAGTTCTCGACGAACTGTTTTTGTCGAAATAGGGTTTTTAAGATGGATATTGAGTTCTGCTATCACTTTTGCTGCAGTACTTTTGTGTTGTTTGGACACAATTTTAGTTAGTGTTCGACGGTCCCTGTCAGTTAATTTTAATTTTCGTCCACTATTCTTCTTCGCCGATGAAGTCTTACCATGTTTTGTGCATGCTGTCATAATCGTGGAAACTGTTGCTCTTGAAACATTAAACAACTCAGCTGTTTTTTTAGTTACAGAGGTTCCTGCTAAACGAGCACCAATGATTTGTCCTCTTTGGAAGTCTGATAAGTCACTCATTTTACCGTCTGTTCGTATTAATCGTAGCTAAACACAACGTGTAATACTGGTATACAAAATAGAAGGTATAGCGAGTGAATATAGAAACAAAAGATAATCGCAATATTCATTTGTTGTTAGTGTTGCCAACATGTAAAAATTTAAGATATAAAACATGGTTCACATTATTTTGTCTACCCTCTGTATATACATATATATATATATATATATATATATATATATATATATATATATATTAAAAATGTACATTGTTATTATCTATATATATACATATAAAATTAATTTAAATACACAATTATTTTACAAAATAAATTAACTATTATTTACAAAAATAAATTATTTATATCCCTGTAATGTCTCCATGGTAGCGTGTCCGTGGTTTTGGGCACGATATATCGCTTGTCGTCGTACGGACTCAGCAATTTTTGTCTCGCGGATTGTATATACTTGATGCAATTTCGATCTTATACACGATTACTGACGCGTCATTTCAATCTCTTCTTTCAAGCACCGCGTGTAATCGTCAAACGTCATCGTTCTCGCGACAACGTTACTCTTGATGCCTTTAACCTTTTTCATATCCTTTTTCCCATTCACTCGCAAAGCGTACATTTTTGCTCTGAGCTCGACAAATTCTGTCATTATCGCACCGTTATTTTCATCGAGCCCGGTACCTTTTTATTTACGAGTGTTATACCGTACGCATTGTCTATCGCATAATCACTCGTATCAAATCTGCTGAGGTCGCGCTTCATGTTCTCGTACACGTCTTCGCACTCAATGTGATATATCAAACTGTCTGCGTCGGTGTACATTACTCGGCATTTGTCGCGGTACATTGGCACCATATACTCGTACAAACATATTTTGGAAATGTCGAGGGTATGCACATATCCACGTAAATCGGTTTATAAAATTTAACCTCGAGTTTACGCAATTCTACCGCAATTAAATTCTCCGAAAAGACGCTCCTGCTGTGGAAATTTGATTTTGCGATCATTGCTTCTGCACCGTACCGCTCATCCCATTGCGTCAGTAATTATACATTTCGACGCGATTGCGCACATTTTCCATCGTTTTGCCAAATACCGCATTATTCATCAATTTGTATAAATTTTTCTCAAAATCGTTTTTAGCTAATGCTCTAAATTATGTATTGAGTTCGATATAATTGCGAAGCCACAGAGATTGCGTAAATTGTAAAATTTGGTGTATTTTTGTTACACGAAGACTGTGACGCGTACACTGCTGCAGGTAGTGTATCACGTAACGGTTCTTATCGTATAGTGTTGCGAGCAGCTTGAGCTCCCGCTTGCCAGGTGGTTTGTCGCGTGTACAAGTATTTTGCAATCTGTCGACACGATCAATGTATTCATATGGAAAGACGCCCTTTCGTGTCAGTAAATTGAAATTTTCATTCGATAAATTTTGAAATTCCGATTTTAAAATTTTGAGTTTGTCTTTGTCTAAATAAGCCAATTTGTCGAGATTCGATGTAAGAAATTTGTACGAATCGATGAAGCGTAATTTTATGTGATTTCTCGATTTATCTTATCTTTATCGTAATTTTTACATTTTTAGTAAACGAAATATATTTTTCCTTGATTATCGGAAATAGCTTGACTCCCTTCGAACGCTGTGGCTATTTCCTTAATTATGAAATGTGGATCATAACCTGATAAATTGTGAAAAACTATGGGAATGCAAAAAGATTCTTTATAATTTAGATTGCAATTTGAATGCGCGGGACCTCTATATCGTCCGGTCAGATGGCAATGATCACGTCCGCGTGTATCGTCTTCTTGTGTAAACGGTTTTTCACATATATGATAACGTGTCGCGTTATTAAATTTTTTCCACTCTTCGGGTATTAAATCTACCATAGGAACATTGGTCGACAAAATATTCTTTACACGCAGTGCTAAATTTTTAAGATCTTCGACGAACCATGCTATATCATCGATATTGCGACGAAAATGATACGCGGATGACGATTCGTCGTACGAGCAATGTACATAGTAAGCAATACTAAATACTTTATAATATTGGTACATATTCTTTTCTCCCTCCGTCTTTGCCAAAACGCATTCCAAGTCGGAGTATACGATGAATGGAAGCTGCTCTTTCTGATTAAAGTTGTTGAACGGGAGCCACTTATCGTTATCGCTCGGTAACTGGATAGCACAGTCATTTATGTTTCGACAGTCGACCGTATGTGATTGTAATTTGTCGTCCGATCCAAAGTAGTGTAAACATCTGTAAAAGAATATTTAAATTAAAGATTTATGCAATGCATTATATTTTATAATTATATAAATTATACGTACCGAGCGCAGATATATTTTTGACCATTATGGTTGCTCAGTTGCGAGCTCACAAGACGGGATAAGTTCTTAATCCAAGCAAAATGTCCAACATCGTTGTTATCTTCTACATATAGCAGATTCATTCGCTTATCCCGCTTTTGCTCTCTGAATCGAATCGGAACAATGTTCTCATTTTTGATGCTGTAGACCAGAGCTCGGCAAGAACTGCACATTTCGGCCGATTTTCAGCTGGCTCCGCCTAGCGCGTCCCCCTTACCTCGCCGTCCCAAGCAAAGCCTACGAGCCGCTCGGCGCTCAGGAGCGGGCGTATGGCAATAGCTTTCCACGTCACCCATGAGGTACTATTGTTGACGCGTTTTTTTTAAGTGGTATTTCCAGTAGGCCTAATCCACTGATGACTAAAACGACCCTTTAACTAATATATATTGCACGGAATTATAAATAATAATTGATATGATGAATATTTATGACGGGATTTTTTTACAAGCGAGATCAGGAACATCAATTTGCATATTGCATGTAGCAAGTCGCATAAGACGTGATAAAGAATCGTCGCTTAAAGAAGAACGTTTCTCATTCTTTATAAACTTCATTTTCAAAAATAAAGTTTATAAAGAATGAGAAACGTTCTTCTTTAAGCGACGATTCTTTATCACGTCTTATCCGACTTGCTACATGCAATATGCAAATTGATGTTCCTGATCACGCTTGTAAAAAATCCCGAGTCATAAATATTCATCATATCAATTATAATTTATAATTCCGTGCAATTTTAGTTAAAGGGTCGTTTTAGTCATCAGTGGATTAGGCCTACTGGGGATACCACTTAAAAAAAAAACGCGTCAACAATAGTACCTCATGGGTGACGTGGAAAGCTATTGCTATACGCCCGCTCCTGAGCGCCGAGCGGCTCGTAGGCTTTGCGCGGGACGGCGAGGTAAGGGGGGACGCGCTAGGCGGAGCCAGCTGAAAATCGGCCGAAATGTGCAGTTCTTGCCGAGCTCTGCTGTAGACGTTGATCGAAACGTTTAGCAATTCAAATTTTTTAATTTGATTTACAGTCACTGGAAACTCAATGTCCTGGAGATTTAGTACTGTTGCGTAATGCGGGTACAAGGATTCCCGTTCCGCGACTTTCGGTGGAATATAGGGCGGCGACCACCGCCCACGCGAAACACGCATTGTCTTTTGATTGCACATTAATCACCGCTCTCTTCATCATTATTTTTCGCGGCAATTTGATATGACATCTCGCGCGCATAGGATTATACTTATTTATATTTACAGTAAAATTAAGTTTTCACGACATCGCCCACCCGCTGTCGCGTTCCTGAAACTCTTCGAGCGATGCTAGAGTGGGCTCGATAACGCGCCGTTCGTACCACTCGCGCAAATCAGAAAGAGTTCATAGTTTCTATTGATACTTTTATTCGCGCGTTTATCTCTGGTCACTACTTCACCATTGAACACGATATTAACTTTCACATTAGTGTTTTTTTCATAACGTTTTGCATATGCTCGAGCACGATGTCTTTGGCGTCTTCGAGAAATTGGCGAGGTTTGATGTGATTATAATTTATCACCGCACCAGTCAATATACGACTCTCGAACGCCGTATCAATCTCGCGCCATACAAGTCCATTTTGATGCGTGCTATATCCGGCACCCGCGTGTACGAAACGTCTACGTAGCGAATTTTTAAACCGTGGCGCGCGATTCGGGCAATCAGTCGAGTTCCAATCGATAATTGCGGTCATTTGAGCCGACTTTGCTCTTCCAACGACTCGATAAACTCGTCACATCGTTGCTCCCATGCAATGTAATCTTCCATCGAATTCACTAAGGCTGCGTGCTCATACAGATCTTGCTCCGCCATTTTTTACAAAGTGATTGCTATTACTCTGGCAAATATACTGATATAGTGTGCTTCTTTATTACGATTTATATACTGTCTCATGCATCGCATTTGTCTCACGTTTTGTCATGGAACATCTAGGTCCCAAGATCGCTGATAACAAATGGTTTCAAATTTTCTGGATATGTTGTATTTTTTAGTACATTGAGTTAAATCTTACACTTGAAAGTATGATTATCCCAATATCGAATTGCCTTTTAATCTTGATAATTTCACGTTTTGTCACGTATATCTTGGAAATTTTTATTGCACTCAGCTAAATCTCACGCCTGAGGGTTAAATCATCCCGAATAGTAGACGTACAGGGTGTTGCGTCAACATACAGGTCATTACGACGGGTTGCCTGCCCATAGGCGCGCAAAGCCGATAATATAGGATAGGCAATACAGATCATTCGCGCACAATTATCGACGTATTATACATACTAGCTGTCACGCTATGAACGCGTAATAAGCTGTTAGAAGAAATTTTACAACGAAAAATATATTTGCTGCTCGTTTTTATGACATTCGCCATAAATTAATAACATATCGACGAGTTCTTGATTTCCGTATTGCACCGTATATGCAGCGGTATGAAAATTTTATTTGTTTATACCCTACCACTCGCGCTTGTAATGTTTTAGTATAATCAAATCTGACTGTCAATTGTTGTGTGCAATATCTGAAAATGGAGGATGTGCAATACGGAAATCAAGAACTCGTCGATATGTTATTAATTTATGGCGAATGTCATAAAAACCAAAGACGAGCAGCAGAATTATATGCAGAACGTTTCCCAGAGAGGAGACACCCAGGACATGGCTTTTTTTATAGTTTATGTGTAAGATTATGCGAACATGGCACGTTGCATGCTTCACGGAAGCCACAGCGAGTCCCATCAAGAGCAGAGAATCAATTGATGCAGTGAGGATGGCACTCGAAAATAACCCGCACACCAGTACACGAGCCATTGGACGTGATCTACAAATAAAATATACAAAAGTGCATAGAATTATTAAAAAAGATCTCGGATGGAAACCATTCAAAAGACATACAAGTCAAGGTTTATTTCCTGGCGATTTTGCTCGTCGTGAAACATTCTGCGATTGGATGTTAAACCAGGTAAGTGTATGAATGACGAATAAAATGTAATAGACATACAATGAGTATATTATTTCATTTATGTCAATATCTTTCAGATTGACCTTGATAATGTGATAATGATGCATTTTTAAAAAAATTTTGTGGACAGACGAGTGCGTATTTCATAGTGACGGACGCATTAACCGACATAATGAACATCATTATGCTGAAGAAAACTCTCATTGCCGCAAAACAACTCATATCCAAGGATATTACAGTGTTAATGTTTGGGCGGGCATTCTGGACATGATTATTGGGCCGTTCTTTTTCCCAGAAAATCATCACGTCAATGGAGAAATATATGCTGATTTCATCGAGCATACATTAGATGATTTTTTGGAAGATGTACCGCTAGCTTTGCGGAGAACCATAATTTTCCAACAAGATGGTCATCCTGCCCATACTTCAATTGTCGCCCGTACCATCTTAAACAGGAAATTTCCAAACAGATGGATTGGCAAATATAGTAATTTCCAGGAGTGGCCGCCGCGATCTCCGGATCTGACACAGTTAGATTTTTTTCTGTGGAGATACTTAAAAGACCAAGTATATCAAACTTTACCACAAAATAGAGACGATTTAATTAATCGTATACAAACTGCCTTTTTTGCAACTATCGCCACAAATGTTAAGCAGAGTGCGAGAAAGTTTTGTGCGACGTGTTGTTTTATGTGAAGAGCACAATGGAGGTTACTTCGAACACCTACTGTAAATAAATTATATTAAAATAAGTTTCAATTTTATAATTATATATATATATATATATATATATATATATATATATATATATGGGGCATTCCATACCAAATCGGCCACTTTTTTAGGTTACCCCTTTCGATTTTTTTCAAAATTTTATGTTTTTGAGACCGATGAAAAACGCGTTTATGAATTTTTTCAAATTTTTTTGACCATCCGTTTTTGAAATATGATTTTTTTTCACAATTTGAGGTTTTTTTTTCAAATGCTCATAACTGCGAAAAATGCACCAATCGGATCGCTTTTTTTGAAAATTTTCGTTTTTAAATGCTCTTTCAAGAAAAAAAATTATTCTAATCTAAATTATTGCCTTCATTGTTTATTTTTAGTTTAATGCAAAAGTTTTTTTTCGAGATGTATGCCCCCTTCGATTTTTTTGAAAAAATTCTCAAAAAAACAGATGGATATAAGTATTTTTAAAATTAGTCCGATCGTGGCTAAACGTTTAGTTCTATTTTTTTTCTTAATTCGAAAATTTTTATTTTTTTAAATTGTACTGACTTAATTTAACCATCAATTATTCTTAAATTTATCTATTTAATCTTCAAATTTTTGAACACTGCCATTTGAGTTATTCTATTTTTCTACGATTTTTTTCAATATAGTAATTGAATTTAAAAAAAAAAGTAAGAACTACCTATAACAACTGTAAAACTTAAAGAAGGATAATAATTAACAGTCAATTAAAAAAAAAGGTTATAGATAAATTTAACCATAGAATAAATAAATTAACTTTCTGTGACAATTTTGTATAAAAAAATCTATAATCACTAAAATTTCAATTTAAAAACGTTTAAAAAAGAATTTTACAATGTAAACAACAGGTAGTTAAAATGGCATAACATTTACTGGTTATCAAAATAGTACTACGAAGATGGCGATGACGATACCAACATAAAAACATATAACCAAATAATATGGCTGAATGAAAATTAAATTTAGTTCATGTGATCAAAAGACGGCTGTTTAGATGTTTATGATAAAACAGAAATGGCGCGATTATTGAAAAAAAAAACGAATAAATTCCAACTCGATTAAATTATAAAATAATAAATTAATAAGTACATTATAAATTAATGAGAATATTGATTTAACAATTTTTCTTATGGAAAAGAATAATTATCCAAGTATACGCTTAAGAAAAATTGAGTCAGAACATACAATTTAAAAAAATAAAAATTTTCGAATTAAGAAAAAAAATAGAACTAAACGTTTAGCCACGATCGGACTAATTTTAAAAATACTTATATCCATCTGTTTTTTTGAGAATTTTTTCAAAAAAATCGAAGGGGGCATACATCTCGAAAAAAACTTTTTTTGCATTAAACTAAAAATAAACGATGAAGGCAATAATTTAGATTAGAATAATATTTTTTCCTGAAAGAGCATTCAAAAACGAAAATTTTCAAAAAAAAGAACGATCCGATTGGTGCATTTTTCACAGTTATGAGCATTTGAAAAAAAAACCTCAAATTGTGAAAAAAAATCATATTTCAAAAACGGATGGTCAAGAAAATTTGAAAAAATTCATAAACGCGTTTTTCATCGGTCTCAAAAACATATAAAATTTTGAAAAAAATCGAAAGGGGTAACCTAAAAAAGTGGCCGATTTGGTATGGAATATATAGATATATATACAAGTGTTTTTTCGTTTTAAATGAAAGTTAATTAGACTACTTAATATTTAACTAACAATTATTAATATTATAATATATATAATGTAACATTAATTTTATTGTAAAATATATAACTTAAATTTAATAATTAGAGATTTGGCTCAAGTAATCAAAAAATTAAAAAGAAAATGGCATAAGAGCCAACGCGCGGTAGTTGGAGCGCAGAGAAGCAACAACACTTCTTTCTTTTTTCAGTATTAGTTTATTAAAAAACACATAATAACAAAAAACATACGTTTCGGATCATCTTTTGATCCTTCTTCAGCGCGATGTTAACAATATATGTTACAGATAGTGACGCGTTACATTGAACGAATTTGTTCTCGACGCGTAGGTGACGCTAAATTGCGTCCCGCGGAGGTCTAGTGAGCGCTCTGCTTCCAATAGTCAATTAAATATACTATAGTTATGCTATGCGACGTCACAGCAGATCTAACAAATCGAGTAAAAATAATAAAATAAATACCGAAAGATATTACACGTGGATAAACTTTTTTGCTTAAATTAATAGTTAGAAGCATGGCTCACCAGATTCCGCGCTTTTTACAATTAATAATATAGTATACCGCTGTGCGCCTCATGTCGGTTAGAGATTCAATGACGAACTGTATAAATATGTCCTCGGTTGTCAGGACGTAAACATGGACTCAACCAAGGACATGCGCAGTTGACTCAACGATAACAAACATACCGACGCATGAACGAACGCCTCATATTTTCGATAAGTTATCGATTATCGTCGCAAATGTATGATGCAAGCCCTCTGTATCACTCTGCAAGTTCAAGCTATTTTTTTGGCGCTTGATAAACAACATTTCAAAGACAAGCCTTTTGCCCAACGAGGACTCCCTGTCCAAAATCTCAAATTCTTCCCAATTAAAATCATGACCGAATTCCAGTCTGTGATTAGTTATAACCGAAGGTTGTGACGTATTTCGTCGAATATGATTTCGGTGTTCAGAAATTCATTTTTTTAACTGTCTGCCAGTTTGGTCGACATATGACGCATCGCAATCATTGCACGAGACTTTATACACTACATTGTTACACGAATCTTTTGGCATTATGTCTTTATGGACCTTGACAAAATTACGAAGTTTATTTAAGCCAAAATAAGAAACTCCCGTGTCATGATTACGAAGAACTCGCTTAAATTGTTCCGAAAACGTTGGAATGTATGGGATTGTAAAATATGAAGAGGGTCTTTTTTCAGAGTGGTCCTCGTCGGGCTCCAAGCTTGTCTGATTCAAGGCCAATAACAACTTCAGACGCTCTCGTATTACATGGAAAATGTAAAATAGAGGATAGCCATTGTCCAAGAGGACTCCGACTATCAGCTCAAAGTTTTTTTGATGGAATCTCGGATGCGATAATAAAGAGGCACGATCCACCAATCCTACGATTGTTCCCCTCTTATGGCATAGTGGATGATTTGACTTGTAATTTAGATATCTCCCGGAAAAAGTAGGTTTGTGATACCAATCGAATTCAATTAAATTATTGTTCACGATTATCGTAACATCAAGAAAATTAAGTTTATTATCAACCCCCTCCTCCAATGTGAACTGAAGCCCTGGGTGAAAAGAGTTGAAGATACCCAAGACCTCATTGAACATAGAAGAGGGAGCCGCCAAAGCTATATCATCCACATACCTATAATAGAATGGTAGGTTGAAGGGAACTCGTCCAATTGCTTTATTTTCCAAATCTTGCAGTGATATCGGCAATGAGGGGGGATAGGGGAGAGCCCATGAGAGTTCCGAATGTTTGTTGGTATATTTTTCCATTAAAAGTGAAGAAAGTAGAATTTAATATAAACCGAACTGCAGTCAAGAATTCGTCGCGGGGAATGCTGCACTTTTCTTTTATTAAACACCATCTCTCTAAGACGCCATCCAACGCTAAATCCAATGGGATGTTAGTAAAGAGAGAAACAACATCCAATGATAGTAATTTAAAGTGGTCATTTAACTGTACACCTGATAGTTTTTTGACTAATTCAAAACTATTGGCAACATGTCGGTATGTTGTTATCGTTGAGTCAACTGCGCATGTCCTTGGTTGAGTCCATGTTTACGTCCTGACAACCGAGGACATATTTATACAGTTCGTCATTGAATCTCTAACCGACATGAGGCGCACAGCGGTATACTATATTATTAATTGTAAAAAGCGCGGAATCTGGTGAGCCATGCTTCTAACTATTAATTTAAGCAAAAAAGTTTATCCACGTGTAATATCTTTCGGTATTTATTTTATTATTTTTACTCGATTTGTTAGATCTGCTGTGACGTCGCATAGCATAACTATAGTATATTTAATTGACTATTGGAAGCAGAGCGCTCACTAGACCTCCGCGGGACGCAATTTAGCGTCACCTACGCGTCGAGAACAAATTCGTTCAATGTAACGCGTCACCATCTGTAACATATATTGTTAACATCGCGCTGAAGAAGGATCAAAAGATGATCCGAAACGTACGTTTTTTGTTATTATAATGTGTTTTTTAATAAACTAATACTGAAAAAAGAAAGAAGTGTTGTTGCTTCTCTGCGCTCCAACTACCGCGCGTTGGCTCTTATGCCATTTTCTTTTTAATATATAACTTAATATAACATTATATTTCAATAATCCTTATTTATATATGATTACAATAATATTATATTAATATTATTAAAATATTAATAATATTATAATATTATAACATTATAATATTATTAATATTATTTTTAATATAATATTATTGTAATTATATATAGATAAGGATTATTGAAATATAATGTTATATTATGTTGTTATATATTTTACAATAAAATTAATTCACGACAAATCTTATCAAAAAATTTAGTATTGTGTGTGTGAAAAAAAATATATATAAAGTATAAATTTTAAACATACACTTTTTTATAAAATGTTATACGACAATAGTTTATAATTCTTTTACGAAAAATATATTTTTCGTTGTAAAATTTCTTCTTCTAACAGCTTATTACGCGTTCATAGCATGACAGCTAGTATATATAATACGTCGATAATTGTGCGCGAATGATCTATATTGCCTATCCTATATTATCTGCTTTGCGCGCCTATGGGCAGGCAACCCGTCGTAATGATCTGTATGTTGACGCAACATCCTGTACATTCAGCTAAATCTTACATCTCAGAGTAAGATTACTCGAATAGCAACTATATATCGGATTGTCTTTTAATACATTTTAACCTTGATAATTTCACGTTTTGTCACGTATATCTTGGAAATTTTTTATTGCACTCAGCTAAATCTCACGCCTGGGGGTGATTAGATTATCCCGAATAGCAGACGTACATTCAGCTAAATCTTACACCTCAGAGTAAGATAATCTCGAATAGTAGCCGTACATCGCCGCCTCGAAAATTAGAGGAAATGAAAGTATCGCATCAGCAATAATTCCCTCCACATTGCAATTTGCGATACTATTTGAATTAATAATAATTCTAATACGATCAGTATTGCGTCGATTGTACGTGTGAAAGGTTCACTGCTGAAGAAAACATGAATTTTTACGTTCCGATCGAAGAAAGTGATTTGCGTGTAAAAAGCAAAAATGTAACACGTAAATTTTGATTATTTAAAAAATTTCTTTTTTATTACTTTTTTAATATTGTGATCTAATTATTTATATTTTTATAGCATTCAGCCTCGTCGTGTGGCTCGCATACTTGGAAGAAGATACGCTCTAACTCCGACGTCGTATAAATATTTGGACATTGGAATAAACGTTGGAACTATATCGTATGTGGAATTGGTTCTCGGTGACAATCGTGGCAATCAAATAGTATTGCCTATTTCAACGTAGAATTTGTTAATACAAAAACGTGCAGACATTGAACGATTTCTACAATTGACTGCTCCCCCATTAAGGATTGGAGATCTAACGATCGAAGTGCTTGTTATGCATCAATCGAAAATTGTGAAACTCACATGCGAAAATTCTTTGTACATGAAACCACTAACATTATTATATCTATTAAATTTTGAAAATTGTATCAATCTTATGCACAATTGGTTATGCGAGAATACCTATCTTGTAAACGAAAAATTTAAACAGTTTGTAACTGTTTTATAACGTAATAATATTGTTACGCCCGGGGCGAGGACTTCGATATATATCGAAAACGCGCACTAAGGAAATCGGCCGTCGCGGACCGCGTCAAATGAATAAACACTTTTAAGGATAACGAGAAACTTTAATGAACAACACAGCAACACAGAACACAGACAATAACAGAATAATAACAACGGTTTGGCTCGTATGTAAAAACGCGTTCGGATAGCTTAACAGCTATTTTTCGACTCAGCTGTTCTTCTCCTATAAACAACCCTTGACAACCAGATGTTCATCGTTTGCGATGCCGATTTGACAATCACGAACATCAGGGACGTAACAATATTACTCATGAATGCGATATAAGAACGATACGCGAGAGTGATGTCTTTAACAGCGAATCATTAATTGATTGTGAATTATTAACATGTGCTAAATGATATTCTTCACGATGCGTGCAATAAATAAATTATTTTTATTCCATCTATGATTTTAATTTTTTTTCCTTTCATCTGAATAAGAACATCGTAATGCATAGTCGGCAAATTTTAATCTTCTTCTCAACGTACTCTGCCGGAGATGTAGAGAAATGCTGAGGTGGATGAGACGTGATACTCTAGTTAGAAGAGGACTCTAGTTAGAAAGATATTAAAAGATATATAATGAAGAGAAGTCTGCAGCATTATAGTATTGTCTACGTTCTTAATAAGTGCACATGAAGATGAAGACGTTATTATGATCGAAGATGATAATTTAATGAGAGTGGACAATAATCAGGACGAATCATCCGACGAGGATCGCGTACTCTCAGGAGATTCAGATTACGATAGTGATTGTAGTAAAAATTTTTGCAGAAATAACAACGAGTTTTAGACCGTGCTGAAATTAACACCATAGACATTGTGAAAAAATGTGTTGTATATACTTTTATTATCACACTGAAGGCAATGTAAAGTTTTGCACATGTTGTTTTCTACGAATATCGGACTTATTTTTTCATATTCGTACTGTGCGAGAACATGAAACCACAAATTACGCTTTGATCCTTAGATTGTACTGTAGAGAATGTGGAAACCCTCTACATCAAATATTGCCGTGCGACATGTGCCCCGTTTGCACAAATTAAATTGTTAATCATATAAACATTTAAAGGTATAAAAAACTTGGACTTGTGTATGAATGTGATTGTAATATATGAACAATTAAAAATATTGAATAAAAATAATATTTTAATTTAGATTAATTAATTAAAACACAATTTTATTAATACATATATGTGTTACTATAGTATATTAAATAATATCACAGCAATGGATCTGAAAATACGTACAGAGGAATGGATGCGCATAATCACTCTTCTCCTAGATGACAATAATAGTGCGATAAAAAATCGAACACTAAACAGATGTTGATAACACAATATGTGCGCGATCGAGAATTAGGCATACGAGGTATGCGTATGCAACGTTTCGTCAAACAAGCCAAAAGCCAAAGTTACTAGCCAAAGTTACTGTATGAAGATGGTTATACAGAATGGCCCGATCATGTACAACGGGAAATTTTTCGTGAAATTCGAAAGACGCATCTCAATCGATGAAGACTCATTTCGGTAGCGAACGTAAAATTATTCGATTCATAGACTCAGAAAATGTTTAGATGTACCAATATATCAGACGCCATACTGGACAATATTGTAATCAAATATTTAAATATGAGGACAATGTTTGTAGATATCAAGGTGTCGATTACAATTGGGTAGATAAGTGTATCAATGATTATGAATATACGCCGTATATAAATATACGTATTCCAACGGGTATAAACCCAACATAGACTTGATACTCGGATAATTTTGATCATAATGTTAAATATGATGATTTTAGAAAATTGATTGCAGGTAATCATCATAAGTTATTATTACACGTAACATGATATTGTACAAAATGTGTATCTCGTAAATGTAAATGTCCACCTAAAATTACATACAAAAAGTATGTAAATAAAGAGGAGAAACAGCAGGGAGAGCACGCACAGGTAATTTTTGCTAATATAATTGTAAAATTAATTAAAAATATTTAAGTAATTATTTTTGGTGATTTTTGCAGGAGAATGTTTCAGGAGAGACGAGAAATCAGAATGTAGAACAGTGTAGATCAGAATGTAGATCAAGATGTAGATTTTGATGAGCTAATCCATCCCTATAACGGAGTAAAACTTTTAATTTTGTTTTCAATTTTTATATTATCATTATTATATTATCATTATGCATTATATATATTATATTATCATATTATCATTATATTATCATAATTCATCTCATCAATCATTTTAATATTAAGCACACACACACACACACACACACATACACACAATATGTAACTCATACACGTTTTTAAATACTTATATTTTGTATTCGAAGAGGCAAAAAAGTATAATTATTTACACCCCTCTCCCTTGCGCTATCTCTCTCATTTACGCCTGTCTCGCGCTATCTCTCTCTTACGCCATACGGACTAATCGCGCTATCTCTCTCTTTCTTACGCCATGCGGTCTAATCGCGCTATCCTTCTCACATACCTATGCGCCATCCTTTTTCAACGTTATACTTACCTCGCGCTATCCCTCTCTTACCTTTGCGTCGTCCTATGCATCGTTTTGCGTCATCCTTCTCGCACCTTCGCACCATCCTTGTCTCACGCTGACGTTATACCTCGCGCCGTTCTTCTCCTACCTTCACACTGTCCTTTCCGACGCATCGCGTCATCCTTCTTGCACCTTTGCACTATCTTTGTCCCACCTTCGCACTGTCCTTCTCGCACCTTCGCACTGTCCTTCTCACATGCATCGCGCCATCCTTTTCCCACGCGGCCGCATTGCGGGCCCTCGCGGACCCCCTCTACCTCGCGGACTCCTCGTCTACCGGTTCCTCCTCCCCTCGCGTGACGTCACTCCCTCGCGCGCCTCATCTCCCCTGAAAGGACCTAGATTAGAACTCTCCTATATCCTCTACTCTTTCTCTCCCAAATCTGTTAAAACTATTAAAAAGGAGCATAACATAATCACAAATATAAATATAAATTTTTCACATTCTGAAGAAATTCTGAAAAATGCAAATGAAATTTTTGTTGGATCAGATTGTGAAGAACATTTGAGTTATCTAATGACAGAAGGTCATATAGATGTAGTTAAGACCGTCCAACAAAATTGTCTAGAATTTTATCTCACTGCTGCGGATGAAATATGTAAGAGATTACCCATTACAAATTATTTTTTTTTAAATTTACAAGTTTTTGCACCAGTTGTATCTCTATTTGACGATAACAGACAAGTATCGTTTCAGAATGTTTCTTTTGTTGCGAAAACACTTGGCGGTTTCGATGAAGAAGCCTTAAGAAAAGAGCGGATTGAATTACCGTCCGATTTTACTGAACAAGAAAAACAAAATTTTTCAAAATTAAATTTCGATGAAATAAGGAAGGAAATCTTGCAGTGCCAATCAAATAATACATACAAATATCCGAATTTGAGAAATGTTCTGAGCGCTGTTAGATCACTTCCCAACTCTAATGCAGATTCGGAGAGAACATTTTCAATTTTAACTGACTTAAAGTAAAAAAAGTGCAATAAACTTTCTTCGACCTATGTGAATGCCACTTGCGTAATAAAATCAGCGTTCAAGACGAGGGGCGAAACAGCTCTAAAAATGGCGATAATTTGACAGCATTTATCTCGTATATCAGCCGAAAAATTATATGCAGCTGGTCCTAAAAAAAAGTTCTTTGACTTTATATGCTGCAGATGAAATTGCTGGTCCCTCGTCCACAATACAATAATAATAATAATATCCAAAAAAAACTGTAGACGAAAAATAGAGCAGGTCCAAATTAATTTATTTTTAAATTTAGTTATATTTTTGGTCTTTTAGTCATTTGATTTCAATCTGCGATAAATATTTAATCTATAGTTAGTCCTTAATTCCTTTTTTGGATATTATTATTATTATTTTTGATATTATTATTATTTTTAATAAGCAAAGTATACTAATAATTCAAATTTTTATATTTTTTCTTTGAAAACATGCAAATTGAGAGGGTTTGGAGCAAGGCTACCAGATTGCATACGCTGCGTCCAGCGGCGGCACGATTTTTATCCCCACCACTTTCGCACACTAAGGCATGAGCTCTCATCCGTGTATGCTGGACGTTCGGCCATTTTCGGTTATCTTCGGTTTACAGAGGAAGACGGATAGATTAGCTTCTGTACTCTTCTTTCCTGAGAGGTCTATTGTATTTTACCTATCCCTCTGAATACAATAGCTATGTGATCCTCGAAATCTCGAGCTGGCGAGTTGGCGATGCAACATGTGTGACGTTTATTATCACATAATCTTTCCCTATTAATTCTTTTTTTTTAAACTTTATATATTGTATAAAAGAATGTATAACATTAATAAATAATAGTAGTGTAACAGGGCCGGTTCTAACTCAGGTCCTCTCAGGGGGCGTGAGGCGCGAGGGCAACCGCGGCGCGGGGGGAGTGACGTCACGCGCGGGGAAGGAAGAATTGCGGCGCGCGGTGAGTGACGTCATACGCGGGGAAGGAGGATCCGCGGCGCGACCGATGGACGAGGGTTTCCGCGCGGGAAAGGGGGATCCGCAGCGCGACCGATGGACGAGGGGGTCCGCGTGGGGAAGGGGGAATCACGGCGCGACCGATGGACGAGGAGGTCCGCGAGAAGAAGGGGGATCCGCGGAAAGAGAATGGTGCTAAGGTGTGAGAAGGATAGCGCTGGTTGTGGGAAAAGGATAGCGCTAAGTGTGTGTGAAGAGGACAGTGCGACAAGGATGGCATCAACGTGCGACACGGATGGCGTCAACGTGGGACAAGGACGATGCATTGTAAGATGACGCATAGGTGGGAGAAGGACGACGCAAAGGTAAGTGAGTGATAACGACGGGCATATGAAAGAGAGAGAACGATAGCGCGAGAACAACGCGTGCGAGAGAGAACGATAGCGCGTACGAAAGAGAGAACGATATTGCGAAGATGACGCGTGTGCGAGAGACAATGATAATATCGCGAGACTTACAATTAGCGCGCGAGAGAACAATATTGCGAGAACAACGCGTGCGAGAGAGAACGATAGCGCGTACGAAAGAGAGAACGATAATTTCGCGAGAATAATGACGAGTGCGATAGAGACAACGATAAATTCTTATAACTAGCGCGAGAGAGATAGCGCAAGGGATGGGAGCGCAAGGGAAAGGTGTGTAAATAAATACATTTTTTCAATCAAAATACTAAATATACATTTATTAAAGTGTAAATACATTTTTGTGTCATAGCGCGTGCAAGAGAGATTATTATACTTATTCTATCTAAGCGCGAGAGAAAGAGATAGCGTGAAAGAACAATGACGCGTGCCGAAGATAGAGAGACTTATGATTAACGCGCGAGAGAGAGAGACAACGATAAAGACTTACAACTAGCGCGCGAGAGAGAGATAGCGCAAGGAAAGGCGTATAAATAAATATGTTTCTTTTTACAATTAAAATATATAAAATTTATTAAAATGTGTGTTATACATTTGCGTGTGTGTGTATACTTGATATAAAAATAAAAAATATATAATAATATATAATATATAATGATAAGAAATAATAATATAATAAGATAGAAATATAAAAATTAATAAAAAAATATATATACAGGGTGTTTCATTTTAATCGCCTCAGGCGAATATCTCGAAAAATATGGAAATTATGAAAAAATGTTTCGAACAAAAGTTGTATGGTTTCGAGGGGGCCATAAGATAGTAACATTGGTTTGACCTTGAACAGTCAGTTTGAAGGTCACATAAAGGTCATCTTAAATTTCTTAAATGGAACATCCTATATATTATTGCATATTCTTGTAGCTTATCTCGAGAGCTTTCCAAAACACTTATGATAAAGTATTTTTCATTAAGTACTTTTCGAGTTATGAGACTTAAAAGTCACCGGCATATGCGCCGGCATTAGCATTACCCAAGATGTACCGGCCGATGAAGGCAAGACCCAAAATTGATCCGGCTGGTGAAGACGGGATCCGAGATTGATCCGGCCGATGAAGGCAAGACCCGAGATTGATCCGGCCGACGAAGGCAAGACCCAAAATTGATCCGGTTGGTAAAGACGAGACCCGAAGTTGATCCGGCCGATGAAGGCAAGACCCAAGATTGATCCGGCCGATGAAGGCAAGACCGATTAACTCCATAATAAGGTTATATCAGTCACATTAAGTGTTTATTTTTGGTTTACAGCAAATGCTCAAATGTACCACCATTCTGTTGGATACATAATCGCAACCGTTTTTCAAATGCATCGACTGTTTTTCTGAGAACATTGGCTGGAATACTTCTACATGCCCATCTGATGCGGTCCTTTAGGTCTTCAGCTGATGTAGGTGCGGTCTGGTAAACAGTGTTTTTCAAATAACCCCATAAGAAAAAATCAGGTGATGTTAGATCTGGTGACCTTGAAGGCCATGCTATATGACCAGTTCTTCCAATCCAATGACGTGGGTAAGTTAAATTCAAAAAATCCCTTACAGGGCGTGCATAATGTGGTGGTGCACCGTCCTGTTGCAACCACATACGTTGGACTGTATTTACATCGACAACTTCTAACATCCTTGGCAACACGTCTCGTAGTATACGTAAGTATGATTCTCCTGTAACATTATCATCAAAAAAGTAGGGTCCGATGATATGACCATCTAAAATACCACACCAAACCATTACCTTCCACCGATGCTGATTATCTACATGACGAACCCAGTGCGGATTGATATCGGAATAATAATGACTATTATGCCGATTCAACATGCCATTGCTCTCAAATGTAGCCTCGTCACTAAACATAACGCGAGAAAAAAATGTGGGATCTAACTGAATTTTATCTACAGCCCACCTGCAAAATGTGACGAAGAATTTTATCGTTATCAGAAAGCTTCTGATTAATTGAAATGTGATAAGGATGAATGTGATTGGCACGTAAAATTCTACTTACAGTTGCAGGACACATTTAATTCACGACTAATTTGACGTTGACTAATGTGCGGATTCATTATTACCATTCCTAGTATGGTTACGATAATACCATCGTCGTTATTTAATGGTTTTTTAGAACGTTTGCGTTTCATCAATCCTGTACGCGCTCTAGCTGTTAAACGCAAAATTGCTTTATGATCGGGATGTCGTCTATGCGCCGGGGATGCGCCGGGCTGTAAGGGAGAGACCGCTCGTGAAACAGAAAAATACACACATTTGAATAGTTTTTAATAATTTATTTTAGGACTTTTGATGTATTATAAATTGAAAGTTACTTACAATGTTATCCATGATCCATTTATTTTAATTTGTGCAAATGGGACACATGTTGCATGGTATTATTTGATATAATGATTTTCCGCATTCCTTACAATAACTGCTTATTAATAGGGCACAATAATCCGTTTTATGTTTCCGAATAGAATCGGCTTTCCGAAATGAAGATGCCAGTCTAATAAAACAGTCTGAACAATATCTTGTCCCTTCTTCCACATAATAATAATATGTGATGCAACACATTTTTATAATCACATCCAAGTTATTTATTTCCATCTCGTTTAAATGTCGGCACTTTTTCTGTCTTAATTCATCATCATTATCACTGACATAATCAGAATCCGCTAAGGATGGTGTTTCCTCCTCGGATTCTTCCTCAGACCCATCCTCGTCTGATTCATCCAGATTATCGATTTCCATTAGATTATCATCTTCAATGATAATAATCTCTTCAATGTCCTCGTGGATGATAATAACATTTTCGTCATCGATGATGCGCGATTTACTTTGTGTGCTATCGGGACGTGGGCTATCGGGTTGGTGCGCTATCGGGAATTGTGTCAATTTTTCGTGTGCTATCGGGTTGGTGCGCTATCGCACCGTGCGCTAACGGAACCCACTCTCGATTTTATAGCATCGCATACAGTAGTAATATTGTTACGTTGTAAAACAGTTTCAAATTGTTTAAATTTTTCATTTACGAAATAGGTATTCTCGCATAACCAATGCAGATGATCGATACAATTTTCAAAATTAAATAAATGTAATAATGTCGGTGGTTTCATGTACAAAGAATTGTCGCATAATGTGAGTTTTATAATTATCGATTGGTGCATAATATGCACCTCGATCGTTAGATCCCCGATCGATAACGGAGGAGCAGTCGATTGTAGAAATCGATCAATGTCTGCCCGTTTCTGTATCAACAAATTCCACGTTGAAATAGGTAATACTATTTGATTGCCTCGATTATCGCCGAGAATCAGCTCCACGTACGATACAGCTCCAACGCTTATTCTAATATCCAAATATTTATACGACGTCGGGGTCAGAGCGTACCTTCTTCCAAGTATGCGAGTCGCACGATGAAGCTGAATGCTATATAAATATATAAATAATTAGACCAATATTTAAAAAAAAAAAAACAATATTTTTAAAACAATCGAAACTTACGTGTCGCATTTTTGCTTCTTACACGGTGGTTTCGCCGTTTCGAATCGGAACGTAAAAATTCATGTTGATTTCTTCAGCAGTGAACCTTTCACACGTGTGATTCATGCAATACTGGTCGTATTAGAATTATTAATAATTCAAATAGTATCGCAAATTGCGATGTAGAGGGGATTATTGCTGATTCAACATTTTAATTTCCTCTAAAATTTTGTCGCGCCGATGTACGGCTGCGATGACATCCCCAGAACAAAGATTTAGCTGAATATAACAAAAATTTCCAAGCGCCGATATACGGCTGCTCCTGATGCGATCAATTGTACGTGACAAAATGCGAAATTTTCAAGGTTAAATTGCGCATCAGAACAAAGATTTAGCTGAGTGCACTAAACGTCCAAGCGCCGACGTACGGCTGCTCCTGATGCAATCACGGTAGATTTTTCAAATGTACGTGACAAAACGCGAAAAAATAACCGTCAAGGTTAAAATGCGCATTACCCCTAGACAAAGATTTAGCTGAATGTGCTAAAATTGAGCGCCGATGTACGGCTGCTCCTGATGCAATCACGTTAAATTTTCAAATGTACGTGACAAAACACGAAAAAAAATAACCGTCAAGGTTAAAATGCGCATCACCCCTAGACAAAGATTTAGCTGAATGCGCTAAAATCGAGCGCCGATGTACGGCTGCTCCTGATGCAATCACGTTAAATTTTCAAATGTACGTGACAAAACGCGAAATTATCAAGGTTAAATTGCACACGCTATTCCGAGGAATTTTTTTAAGATGAAATCATTCTAGAATGTTCGATGATATGCACGAGACAGTATATAAATCATGATAAAGAGACACACCCCGCCAGTATTTTCGCCAAAGTATATCCGGAACTATCATTGGGAAGCGCATTTCGCAAGTCTGTTACAATATGAAGGAACAAAGTTTGCGAGAGCAATCCACTTTGGTGAATTCGCTGGAAGATTACATTGCGTGGGAGCAACGATGCGACGAGTATATCGAGTCGCTGGAAGAGCAAAGTCGGATCAAACGATCACGATTATCGATCGGGAATCGACAATCATTAATTGCTCGGATCGCGCGTCTAAAAAATTCGTTACGCGGACGTTTCGTACACGCGGGTGCCGGATGTAGCGCGCGTCAAAATGGACTTGTGTGGCGCGAGATTGATACGGCGTTCGATAGTCGCGTATTGACTGGTGCGGTGATAAATTATAATCACATCGAACGTCCAATTCCCTCCCAATTTCTCGAGGACGCCAAAGACATTGTGTTAGAACATGTGAATAACATTATGAAGAAACATTAAAATGTGAAAGTGAACACTATATTCAACGGTGAATTTGTGTCGGGTGATAAACGCGCAAATAAAAGTATCAATACGAGAAACTATGAACTCTTTCGCACATCCGATTTACGCGAGTGGTACGAACGGCGCGTTATCGAGCCCACCCTAGCGTCGCTGGAAGAGTTTCAGGAACGCGATAGCGGGTGGGCATTGTCACGAATATTAAACTTGACTGTAAATATAAATAAGTATAATCCTATGCGCGCGGGATGTCACATTAAATTACCGCGGGAGATTATGATGAAAAGAGCGGTGATTAACGTGCAATCAAAAGACAATGCGTGTTTCGCGTGTGCAGTGGTCGCCGCTCTATACCCCGCCGAAAGGAACGCGGAACGGGAATCCTCGTATCCGCATTACGCGACAATGCTGAATCTCCGGGACATTGAGTTTCCAATGACTATGAATCAGATTAAGAAATTTGAACTTGTTAACGACGTTTCGATCAATGTGTACAGCATTGAAAACGAAGGCATTGTTCCGATACGTCTTACGGAGCAAAAGCGAGATAAACACGTCAACTTGTTGTACGTGGAAGACGGCAACAATGTCGGACATTTCGCTTGGATCAAGAACTTATCCCGGCTCGTGAGCTCGCAACGGAGCAAAAAGGACCACAAGAAATATATCTGCGACCGGTACGTATAATTTAGATAATTCAAATAATTATAAGTCATATAACAAATTGTCCAAATCTTAATTATAAAATTTGTCTTTTACAGATGTTTGCATTACTTTAGTTCGGACGACAAGTTTCTGTCTCATACGGTCGACTGCCGTGAGATGAACGACTGCGCTATCCGGTTACCGAGTGACAAGGACAAGTGTCTCGAGTTCAACAACTTTAATCGGAAGGAGCGGCTTCCATTCATCGTGTACGCCGGCTTGGAATGCGTTTTGACCAAAATGGAGGAAGAGAAGAACGCGTCTCAACACCATCGGGTATTTAGTATCGCATATTATGTACATTGCTCGTACGACGAATCATTATCCGCGTACCATTCTCGTCGCAGTACTGATTGTATAGCATGGTTCGTTGAAGACCTTAAAAATTTAGCATTGCGTGTAAAAAGTATTTTAACTACTAATGTCCCTATGGTAGATTTGACGTCCGAAGAGTGGGAAAAATTCCATAGCGCCACTCAATGTCATATATGTGAAAAACCATTCGCGGAAGACAATACACGCGTACGCGATCATTGCCATCTGACCGGACGGTACAGAGGTCCCGCCCATTCAAATTGTAATCTAAATTATAAAGAATCTTTTTGCATTCCCATAGTTTTTCATAATTTATCGGGTTACGATTCACATTTCATTATCAAGGAAATAGCTACAGCGTTCAAAGGGAGAGTCGAGTTACTTCCAATAACGAAAGAGAAATATATTTCGTTTACCAAAAATGTTGACCTTAAAGAAGAAAAATCGAAAAATCATGTAAAATTACGTTTTATTGATTCATACAAATTTCTTACATCGAGTCTCGACAAATTGGCATCATTTTTAGATAAAGATAAACTCAAAATTTTTAAATCAGAATTTCAAAATTTATCTACCGACCATTTCAATTTATTAACACGGAAATGCGTCTTTCCGTACGAATACATCGATTCCGTTGACAGGTTGCAAGATACGTGTTTACCATCGCGCGAATCATTTTACAGTTCCTTGACCGGTGAAACTATATCCGAGAACGATTACGCGCACGCCGAGAATATCTGGAAGCGATTCTCCATTCGAACGCTAGGCGAATATAGCGACTTGTACCTCAAAATCGATGTCTTGTTATTAGCAGATATTTTTGAAAACTTTCGCGATAAATGTATCGAAAGTTACGGACTATTACTATACTCTCCCCGGATACACGTGGGACGCCATGTTGAAACATACCAAGATCACATTCGAGCTGCTTACACATATCGACATGGTTATGTATATCGAACGTGGTATACGCGGTGGTCTGAGTCAATGTTCCAACAGACGTGGTATACGCTTGTGCTAATAATAAGTACATGAAGTTGTACGATCCATCGAAACCATCGTCATACTTGATGTATTTCGATGTAAATAACTTGTATGGATGGGCAATGTGTCAGCCGTTGCCCTATGCCGATTTTCGATGGGTCGACGACGTGTCCAATTTTGACGTATCATCGATCGCGTTAGATTCGCCTACAGGCTATATCTTCGAAGTCGATCTCGAGTACCCGCAACATCTTCACGATGCGCACACTGACCTACCGTTTTGCCCGACACGCGACAAACCACCTGGCAAGCGAGAGCTCAAGCTGCTCGCAACGTTATACGATAAGAAGCGTTACGTGATACACTACCGCAACCTGCAGCAGTGTACGCGTCACGGTCTTCGCGTTACAAAAATACACCGAATATTACAGTTTTCACAATCTCCCTGGCTTCGTAATTACATAGAACTCAATACACATTACAGAACACTAGCTAAAAACGATTTTGAAAAAAATTTATACAAATTGATGAACAATGCGGTATTTGGCAAAACGATGGAAAATGTGCGCAATCGTGTAGATGTAAAATTACTAACACACTGGGACGGACGGTACGGTGCAGAGGCAATGATCGCAAAACCAAATTTCCACAGCAGAAGCGTCTTTTCGGAAAACTTAATAGCTGTGGAATTGCGAAATCTCGAGGTGAAATTCTACAAACCAATCTACGTTGGTATGTGTATACTCGACATATCCAAGACGTGTTTGTACGAGTTTCATCACGAGTATATTGCGCCAATGTATCGCAACAAATATCGGGTAATGTACACTGATACAGACAGTCTCATATATCACATCGAGTGCAAAGACGTATATCAGAATATGAAGCGCGATGTCAGCAGATTCGACACGAGCGATTATGCGGTAGACAATGCGTACGATATATCGCTTGTAAATAAAAAGGTACCGGGTCTAATGAAGGATGAAAACAACGGTGCCATAATGACCGAATTTTTCGGGCTCAGAGCAAAAATGTACGCGTTACGAGTCGATGGTAAGAAAAACACGAAGAAAGTTAAAGGCGTCAAGAGCAATGTTGTCGCGAGAACGATAACGTTTGACGATTACACGCGGTGCTTGAACGAAGAGGTTGAAATGACGCGTCAGCAGTCGTGTATACGATCTAAACTACACCAAGTATACACAATCCGTGAGACAAAAATTGCTCTGAGTCCGTACGACGATAAGCGATATATCGTATCCGAAACCACCGATACGCTACCGATACGCTACTTATTTGGTCAGCGAGCGACCTTTCAGGGATCCTCCGTGGCAATCGGCATTGCATCCATCGAGTGAGATACCAACATCGCTCTGGAGTCGCATATCACTGTGTTAAAAAGCAGTATTAGGTGTGAGGTCTGGATAGCTCAGTGGTCTAGAGCAGTTGCCCGGAAAGCGAAAGACTCGGGTTCGATTCCCGATCCAGCCACTTGCGCCTCACATATTTTTCTAGTCTGCGAATATTGTTTTCTAGCAATTATTCGTTAGGCTGAAAAATATGTGAATGCTCTCTCCACAGGATATGCGTCAATGCCGTTGTCACGGATGGATTCTGTCGCTCGTTGATCAAATGGGCGTAAAGACACGTCCGACCTCCTCCCACATACATCCCTATCTTTCTCTGGACATTATAGGACATTATAGGATACCATTGTAAAATAAATGTATATTTTGTTTATTAAGTAATTGTATATTTTGTATATAACCATGTATATTTTATATATTGCATATTTTATACATTTTATATTTTATACATTATATATTATATATTTTACTTATTTTAATAAATGTTTACAATTTTATATATTTTATACACATTTTATACATATTTTATATATTTTATAAGTAGTGATACTAGGAGGTTTCTAACGCAGGGATCTCAGGGCGGGTGAGGGGCGAGGGGAACCGAGGCGGGCGTTACGCGGGGGGGGGGGGTGACATCACGCGGGGTGGTTACGTCGCGCGCGGGGGGGTGGCGTCGCGCGTGGATGACGTCACGCGGGGGGGGTGACGTCATGTGCGGGGGGATGACGTTACGTCGCATCATTTCTTAATTTTACATAAACCGTAAAATATCTTGTAAAATATTCATTTTTCGATTATCTGACCTTAATACTTTTATGTACAAAATAATGAGAGGAATCAATTGGTGTAAAGAAAACACAAAATTGTTTCGAAAAAAAAAATGTAATTTGCAATTAACAATTACATTTTTTTTTCCGAAACAATTTTGTGTGACACCAAAGACAATGTGATAGAACATGTGAAGAACGTTATGAAAAGACAATTGTGTGAAAGTGAACACTATATTTAACGGTGAATTTGTGTCGGGTGATAAACGCGCCAACAAAGGTATCAATACAAGAAACTATGAACTCTTTCGCACATCCGATTTACGCGATGGTACGAACGGCGCGTTATCGAACCCACCCTAGCGTCTCTGGAAGAGTTTCAGGAACGCGATAGCGGGTGGGCTTTGTCGCGAATACTAAATTTAACTGTAAATATAAATAAGTATAATTCTATGCGTGCGGGATGTTACATCAAATTGCCGTGGGAGATTATGATGAAAAGAGCGGTGATTAATGTACAATCCAGAGACAATGCATGTTTCGCGTGGGCAGTAGTCGCCGCCCTATACCCCGCTGAAAGAGACACGAATCGGGAATCCTCGTATCCGCATTACACGACAGTGCTGAATCTCCAGAACATTGAGTTTCCAGTGACTGAACCAAATAAAAAATTTTGAACATGTTAATGATATTTCGATCAACGTCTACAGCATCGAAGAGAAGAACAGTATTGTCCCGATGCGTCGTTCGCAGCAAAAGCGGGATAAGCATATCAACTTGCTGTACATTGAAGACGACAACAGCGTCGGACATTTTGCATGGATTAAGAATTTATCCCGGCTCGTGAGCTCACAATTGAGCAAACACAAGAATCCAAAATATATCTGCGATCGGTAAGTTTAATTTATATTATTTGAATAATTATAGGTTATACACTTTGTTATATAAATCTTTAAAAAATTTTTATTTTACAGATGCCTGCATTATTTTAATTCGAACGCCAAGTTGCAGTCGCATACGGTCGACTGCGGAAAGATGAACGATTGCGCTGTCCGATTGCCGAGCAATAAGGACAAGTGGTTATCGTTCAACAACTTTAATCGGAAGGAGCGGCTTCCATTCGTCGTATACGCCGATTTGGAATGCGTTCTGGCCAAGACGGATGAAGAACAGCGAAATTTGCGTCAACATCACCAAGTATTTAGCATAGCTTACTATGTACATTGTTCGTACGACGAATCTTTATCGGCGTATCATTCGCGTCGTAGCGCCGATTGTATAGCATGGTTCGCCGAAGGCCTCAAAAATTTAGCAATTCGCGTTAAGAATATTTTAAAAACAAATGTCCCCATGGTAATTTTGACGTCCGAAGAGTGGGAAAAATATCACAGCGCTCAATGTCATGCGAAAAACCGTTCGTGCAAGACGATACACGCGTTCGCGATCATTGCCATCTGACCGGACGGTACAGAGGTCCAGCACATTCAAATTGTAATTTAAATTATAAAGAATCTTTTTGCATTCCCATAGTTTTTCATAATTTATCCGGTTATGATTCACACTTTATTATCGAGGAAATAGCCACATCGTTCGAAGGGAAAATCGAGTTACTTCCGATAACAAAAGAGAAATATATTTCGTTTACTAAAAATGTTGACCTTAAAGAAGAAGAATCAAAAAATCATGTAAAATTACGTTTCATTGATTCATACAAATTTCTCGCATCGAGTCTTGATAAATTGGCATCATTTTTGGACAGACAAATTTAAAATTTTAAAATCAGAATTTCAAAATTTATTAACAGAAAATTTTAATTTGTTAACGCGAAAAGGTGTATTTCCGTACGAATACATCGACTCTGTAGATAGGTTGCAAGATACGTGTTTACCACCGCCCGAATCATTTTACAGTTCCTTGACCGGTGACACTGTATCCGAGACTGATTACGCGCACGCCGAGAACATCTGGACGCGATTCTCCATTCGGACGCTAGGCGAATATAGCGACTTGTACCTCAAAATTGATGTCTTGTTATTAGCCGATATTTTCAAAAACTTTCGAGATAAATGTATCGAAAGTTACGGACTCGACCCCGCGTATTACTATACTCTCCCCGGTCACACGTGGGATGCCATGTTGAAACATACCAAGATCATGTTCGAGTTGCTTACTGACATCGACATGGTTATGTTCATCGAACGTAGTATACGCGGCGGTCTGAGTTAATGTTGGGGTAGGTACGCTCGCGCTAATAACAAGTACATGCAGTCGTACGATCCATCGAAACCATCATCGTACCTGATGTACTTTGATGTAAATAATTTGTACGGATGGGCAATGTGTCAACCGTTGCCTTACGCCGATTTTCGATGGGTCGATGACGTGAACAATTTTGACGTATCATCCATCGCGCTAGATTCGCCTACAGGCTATGTCCTCGAAGTAGACCTCGAGTACCCGCAACATCTTCACGTTGCGCACACTGACCTACCGTTTTGCCCGACACGCGACAAACCACCTGGCAAGCGGGAATTCAAACTGCTTGCAACGCTATACGATAAGAAACGTTACGTGATACACTATCGCAACCTGCAGCAGTGTACGCGTCACGGTCTTCGCGTTACAAAAATACATCGAATTTTACAGTTTTCACAATCTCCATGGCTTCGAAATTACATAGAACTAAATACACATTTCAGAACATTGGCTAAAAATGATTTCAAAAAAAATTTATATAAATTAATGAATAATGCGGTGTTTGGTAAAACGATGGAAAATGTGCGGAATCGTGTAGACGTTAAATTATTAACAAAGTGGGATGGTCGGTACGGCGCAGAGGCAATGATTGTGAAACCAAATTTCCACAGCAGAAGCATTTTTTCAGAAAACTTAATCCCTGTGGAATTGCACAAACTCGAGGTGAAATTCTACAAACCGATTTACGTAGGTATGTGCATACTCGACATATCCAAGACATGTTTGTACGAATTTCATCACGAGTATATGACGCCAATGTATCGCGACAAATGACGGGTAATGTACACGCACTGGCAGGAATGGTGTCCCGGTATGCTTGTGTGACGCTCACTGACGTCACACTCACACAAGCGAAGCGCGCATGTACGTGGGCTGGGCAGCGAGAGAGAAAGTGGGGGTAGAGTAGTGGGGGGCATTCCGATATCGCGTCCTTCGCGCACGACATAAGAGCGAGAGAGAAAACACTATAAGA
This sequence comes from Camponotus pennsylvanicus, assembly GCA_023638675.1. Classification (NCBI taxonomy): domain Eukaryota; kingdom Metazoa; phylum Arthropoda; class Insecta; order Hymenoptera; family Formicidae; genus Camponotus; species Camponotus pennsylvanicus. The sequence continues at coordinate 19,217 of JALHBL010000961.1, read as the reverse complement.
CGTGATACCGAGTTAGAGGTGTCCGATAGCCATCTCTCTCGCTCGACGCTCGAAAGAGAGAGTGCGAGTGAGACAGCTATATATCGCGCGGGACACCGCGCTATTTCTATACGTGTCTCTTGCGCTCTAGTATCGATATGCGTACTTTTCTTTTCTTTCTTTAAGAAATGCGGCTTAATCGCGCGCACTAAAGGTCGGCATTCATTCTATTAAATTAAATAATAATTAAATTACATAAAAAGATAAAATTTAATGAAGTAATAAATTCTTGGCTACGTGCGCACTTCGCGTGTGTGCGTATGACGTCGGCCGTCCACACATACCTACCGGGACACCATTCCTGCCGGTGCGTACACCGATACGGATAATCTCATATATCACATTGAGTGCGCGGATGTGTATGAGAATATGAAGTGTGATATCATCAGATTCGACACGAGCGATTATGCGGTGGATAATGCGTACGGTATACCGCTTGTAAATAAAAAGGTACCGGGTCTAATGAAGGACGAAAACAACGGTACCATAATGACCGAATTCGTCGGGCTCAGACCAAAGATGTACGCGTTACGAGTGAATGGGAAAAAGGACACAAAGAAAGTTAAAGGTGTCAAGAGTAACGTTGTCGCGAGAACGATAACGTTTGACGATTACACGCGGTGTTTAAACGAAGAAATTGAAATGACGCGTCAGCAGTCGTGTATACGATCTAAACTGCACCAAGTATACACGATCTGCGGGACGAAAATTGTTCTGAGTCCGTACGACGATAAGCGGTATATCGTACCCGAAACCACCGATACGTTACCGTGGGGACATTATAGAATACCATTGTAAATAAATGAATATTTTATTATTATTAATTGTATATTTTGTACATAACCATGTATATATTTTTATATTTTATACATTTTATATATTTTTATATTGTAATAAATTTTATATTTTTTATACACATTTTATATATTTTAATAAATATTTATAATACATTATTTTTATCTATCCAAGTTGTATGATTTATCCATTCCCAATCATTTCACGTATACGTCATCACCCTTTTCCCGCAAAATTTTTTCCACGAGATATACGTCGGGATTAGCGACGCGTTGTAGTTCGTATTCGTAGAATCCTCCAGCGACGGGATCTCCACGGGAATCTTCGAGTATGAATGTCGCGGGATTAGTTTTCTGCACCTCGACAATCTTAAAAACTTCGGTCGTCCAATTAGGTCTGAAACCTTTTTCAAAGATGGTCTTGTATTTGCTTACGCGTACAGAATCACCTACTTTAAATTTTGTCGGACCCGCAATTTTTACGTTGCTATACACCGTATTTAAAAGTTTTTCGGCGATCGCTGGAGTGACGTCGGCAGGTCTCATACCGATGGTGCGATGTTTTCGCGTATTGTACTCTGCAACGAGTCGAGATAGCTCGTCGATCCATTTGTAATTTCCGTTGAGCGTAAACATTTTCCACATATTGTTTTTCAAAGTACGATTGAATCGTTCCACGACCGAGGCTTTCATAACGGAATACGTCGAGTAATGATTAATGTTGTGTTTCTTCATGAGTTTCAGCACACTCGCGTTGTAAAATTCTTTTCTTCTGTCGGTTTAAAAATTTTTCGAGCATCTTTTGTCGTCACGAATTATCTTTGCGATCGTTTCTGACATTTTGTTTCCGCTCTTACTTTTGAGTGGTACGGCCCACGCATACTTGCTCAATACATCGATAACTGTATGTATTTATGATCCTTGTTGAGTCGAGAGTATGGACGCATGTCGTCCACATCCGCCTGCCACAGATCGTCATATCCGCATACAATGACGTGTCTTCGCGGAAAATTTCTTCTCGCCGGAGCGTGTAATTCCTCGACTAGTTGTCGCTTTTCGGAGACCTTTTTTCTCTCGCACGTTTGACCGAGACATAATTAATGCGATAATATTAGGTGACTTTGCTTCCGCCGTTTTCCTATAGATGGCTTTAGCGGTAAGTAGTGGTCGAAATAAATAGATCATAGACGTCATGCAATAAACTTGGGCATCTGTCAACATAACCCCATAGAAACATTGGTCGATTTGTGTCTGCATCATAGTTATTCTCGATTGAAAATGTCAGTTTACGAGCCAAATTCTCGGCATTTGCAGGAGGTTTTAATTTTCTGCTTTAATATGAAGAAATCTGCGGCTGAGGCTCATCGAATGCTCTCAAGTACTTATGGTGAGGCCGCTATTAGTGAAAGAACGTGTCGTGAATGGTTTCAACGCTTCAAGAACGGTGATTTTCACGTTGAAGACCGGCATAGCGGTGGAAGAGAGAAGGTTTTCGAAGATGCAGAATTGGAGGCATTACTTAATGAAGACTCGTGTCAAAGTCAAGAAGAATTGGCACGATCATTGGGAGTGACTCAACAAGCAATTTCAAAACGCCTCAAAGACATGGGAATGATTCAGAAGCAAGGAAATGGGATCGTCCCGATTGCGCACATTCCCGATCGGACACAGCGAAATTTCCCGATCGGACACAGACCCGATCGGACACGGACCCTATCAGACACAGGCCCGATTGGACACAGTCCCGATCGGACACAGTCCCCATCGGACACAAGCCCGATCGGACACATACGGTTGCAATCGGACACAGTCCCGATCGGACACAGACCCGATCGGACACAGTCCCGATCGGACACAGTCCCGATCGGACACAGACCCGATCGGACACAGACCCGATCGGACACAGACCCGATCGGACACAGACCCGATCGGACACAGACCCGATCGGACACAGACCCGATCAGACACAACCCCGATCGGACACATACGGTTGCAATCGGACACAGTCCCGATCGGACACAGACCCGATCGGACACAGTCCCGATCGGACACAGACCCGATCGGACACAGACCCAATCGGACACAACGGCCACGTTCGAAACGGCAACACGTTCGAAACGGCCACACGTTCGAAACGGCCACACAACTTTCCACGCGAAGCGAGGGGGACGGGGTGGGTGCGGGAGGGGGGCCGAAGGCCCCCTTTGCACCCCCCCCCGTGTGTGTGTGTGTGTGCTATGTTCGATTGCACCTGTGTTCCGATTAGGACTTCGGGACTGTGTCCGATCGGGCCTGTGTCCGATCGAGTCTGTGTCCGATTGAAACCGTATGTGTCCGATCGGGGTTGTGTCCGATTGGGTCTGTGTCCGATCGGGTCTGTGTCCGATCGGGACTGTGTCCGATTGCAACCGTATGTGTCCGATCGGGGTTGTGTCCGATCGGGTCTGTGTCCGATCGGGTCTGTGTCCGATCGGGACTGTGTCCGATCGGGACTGTGTCCAATCGGGTCTGTGTCCGATCGGGACTGTGTCCGATTGCAACCGTATGTGTCCGATCGGGCTTGTGTCCGATCGGGTCTGTGTCCGATCGGGTCTGTGTCCGATCGGGATTGTGTCCGATGGGGACTGTGTCCGATCGGGACTGTGTCCAATCGGGCCTGTGTCCGATAGGGTCCGTGTCCGATCGGGTCTGTGTCCGATCGGGACTGTGTCCGATCGGGAAATTTCGCTGTGTCCGATAGAGAATGTGCGCAATCGGGACTCACTCAAGGAAATTGGGTGCCGTACGAGTTGAAACCGAGAGATATTGAACGGCGTTTGTTTGCTTGTGAACAGTTGCTTGAAAGGCAAAGACGGAAGGGATTTCTGCATCGCATTGTGACTGGGAGCGAAAAATGGGTTCATTACGATAACCCCAAGCGCAGAAAATCATGGGGATATCCCGGCCATGCTTCCACGTCGACGGCCAAACCGAATATTCACGGCTCCAAGGTCATGCTCTGTATTTGGTGGGACCAGCTCGGCGTAGTGTATTATGAGCTGTTAAAACCGACTGAAACAATCACAGGCGATCGTTATCGAACGCAATTAATGCGTTTGAGCCGAGCATTGAAAGACAAACGGCCGCAATACAACGAGAGACACGATAAAGTGATTTTGCAGCATGACAATGCTCAACTCCATGTTGCGAAAGTGGTCAAGACATACTTGGAAACGTTGAAATGGGAAGTCCTACCCCACCCGCCGTATTCTCCAGACGTTGCTCCCTCTGACTATCACTTCTTTCGATCAATGGCACACGGCCTGGCTGACCAGCACTTTCGGTCTTATAAAGAAGTAAGAAATTGGATCGATTCGTGGATCGCTTCAAAAGATGACCAGTTTTTTCAACGCGGGATTCGTACGCTGCCCGAAAGATGGGAGAAAGTAGTGGCCAGCGATGGACAATACTTTGAATCATAAATGTATAACCAGTTTTTTACAATAAAGCCTCGAATTTCGGAAAAAAATACGGCGGAAGCAAAGTTGTACACCTAATAGTATATCCGTATGTCTCGCCTATTGCGTCAGATGTTGCATATCTCAGCATTTTCTTTATCTCGTCTATCATTATTTGCAGCGCCTGTACGTTTGTTTCGAGCGCGATAATTTTTTGCTCGATTTCTCCCTGTCGATCTCTCAAAAGTTTATTCACGTATCGTTTGTTGACGGCATCGGTATCAGTTTTCAGTTGCGCTACGCGTTGAATCTTGCGCGACTTTGCATCAAAGCCGGTAGTAGTCTGGCAGAGAGCGTTATCGTAATTTCTCAATAATCCATTCCATTGATAGTACAAATTATTCGACGTTCCGAGCGATAATCCAAATTTATTAATCGACATTTCGGTACCGAGATCATTGACCGAATGACACGTATCGTCGACGCATAGTTTAATTTATAATAATGCCGGCCTCGCGAAGTTCTTCGATAATTGACAAGATTTCATTGTCGTGAGCATTGTTGCCGGCCCGACGCGAGGCGTCCAGCAATCGCAAACAATCTACCAATTCGTTGGGATCCAATGCACGTAAACGATCATGTTGTCGCTTAGCGTCATGGTGCACGGCGCGTCTATACCTCTTCCCACCTTTCTATCGGGGAATAATGGCGCAATTATATATATTTATACTTGTATCCTTTATTACTTTTAATAGGATTATTAACTTTGTTGTCACGTTTATGCGCATTTGTTGTTTTTAATATACTTTGATATTTATACAAATCGTCTTGAGTATATTTTGATTGGTAAATTTTCTAAAAATCAAATCGTAGATACCTTCGGTTCCCGTATATTTTATTCCATCGATAATTATATTATCTTCCTTGTCCACATCGAAACGTTTATCACCGAGCATCATTACTTCGCTGGTAAATTTAACACCGTAGACGTAATCCATACTCTTATTTTTATCAATACTCATGGTAGCTCCTGTATATTTTTGCGCTAGTGGACCAAAATGATCTCGGAACGTTTTCTGACATTCGGACGTTTCTAATTCGTGTCGGACCGATGTTACAAACGAATCGGGCGTGATCTCGTAAATTACTTCGACGGACGGTGATGATATTGTTTGACACGGTTGTACTTTTATCGGAGTAGAAACAGTAGCCATATTAGAAAATTGTTTCCTTCGCTTTGATCGAATCGGTGTCGAATATGTCGGCGAGTCGTTTATCGACATATTTATCCGTGCTCGCCTTATTCATTGCTTTGACTTTTATTTTTTCCTCGTGCTTCTCTCCGAACGTCAAACTCAATTGCTCGATTTTCGGCGCATCAAATTTCACAGTATTTTCGACAAGCTGTTTTAAAGGTTCGGTAATTGGCTTAAATTGTCTTTCCAATGCAACGTCTTCCTCCATTTTACCAGTTTTCAAAGCACGATATTTTTTGCGAATTGATTCGCTCGCTTTTGCAATCTCTCGCAATCTTTTCACGATCGCCGCTCATGATACTCGATCGATGTGTCGATGACGACTGATCGCTTTACGGTATCGCGAAATCATTAAATCCTCTTCTATATCGTCCATTGATCAACGTACTGTCTTTATTAATGACTACGAAGCCATATTTGCGTTGCCAACATCTCTGACACAATGCGCGGAAATCGTCGTAAGACATGTCGGTATTTACATGATCGTTGTACACATGTTTCAAGTTTGTGCCGTCTTGCTTAAATAAAACCAAAAGTTTCGCATTGTCGCGTATAAGATGCTTAGGTATCTTGGCGTACGTTTGACAAAGATAGAAACAGTCGACGCTCGAGTGTCGACCCATTGCAAGGTACTCTCTTATCATATCTTGCCTGTCCCATGCCACGTCATCAAAGATAAAGATGGAATTCGGAAGCGCCTCGCTCGGTGGAATGACATCGCTGTTATTAGAGAATGTAAAATAACCAATTTCGTCTATAGGTGCTACTAAATTTTCCAAGTATCTATATTTCGGTTGTTGAAGCGATTTCGAGTATACGTATGTGTTCTCGAAACGTACATCGTACGGACTTTCTATCAAACTAATCAACACGTTTGTCTTACCGCAGTTTGAAGGGCCGCAAATGACACCGCGTATAGTAGTCGGTAGCGGGAGGGTCCCGTTAGCGCACAGTGCGATAGCGCACCAATCCGATAGCACACGAAAAATTGAACACAATTCCCGATAGCCCACATCCCGATAGCACACAAGGTTCCACATGGGTTTGCAACGGGGTGGTGGGGCGGGGGGCGGGGTGCAGTCTGTGCGTGTACTTCCTTATTGGTGTGCTATCGGGACGTGGGCTAAAGGGACGTGGGCTATCGGTAATTGTGTTCAATTTTTCATGTGCTATCGGGTTGGTGCGCTATCGCACCGTGCGCTAACGGATCCCGCTCGTCGGTAGCATGTTTCCATGCTTGTGTACTTTTTTCTCCGATATTAGTCTATCGTCGAAATTTGATACTTTGATTATTCGCACGAACCGCATGTTTTCTCTTTCGAAGTTTTCTCAATTTTGCGAGTGATCACGAGGGGGAGACCTATTTATAGAGGTGTCTCGACTCGAAACCGCTCAGTATCAAAAATGTTTCTCCTTCTGTCGGATAAAAGAGACATTCTCTGGCTTACCACCGAACAACTGCAATATATTTTAAAAATTGTTTTACTACAAAACTTTTGTAATTACGTGGAACGATTGTGGGACAAGCTTCCAGAGTATATAGAGGCTGATTTGGAGGTTCAACAATATTGTTCGTGCATGCGACATTACAATTTGCCGTGGCAGCGAACACACATCGTTCCGCCACCGTTAATAAAAGATTGCGACGAATGTCGGCGAGAATTGTAAGAGGTAACGGTCTCTTAAATCGTGCGATAAACGCGCTTCCCCATCGAATTACATATTCCCGGTTATCAGTTTTGCGGCCCGGGAACTCGATTAGAGAAACGATTGGCTAGAGGCGATCGAAGCATCAATCCATTGGACGCCGCCTGTCGCGAAGGCAACATTGCTTACTCGCGAAGCAACGACCTCGGTCAACGACACGTCGCGGATCGCGTACTAGCAGCAAGAGCGCGAGAACGCATTACCGCGAGGGATTCGACTCTTGGCGAAAGAGCAGCCGCTACGACTGTTTGGGCGGCAATGAAGGCAAAGACAAAACTCGGCATGGGGATGAAAAAGCCGTCGACGACAAAGAGGAGGAAAAAACGAATACTTCCAGTAGCGAAACGCGGTGGTATTTTACCACTTTTACCGTTGTTGGGAGTTGTCGGTTCTTTGGCCGGCGGTGCGGCGGGAATCGCAAAGGCGGTAAACAATAGCAAGGCGGTGCTACGTCAGCTGGAAGAGATGCAGCGTCACAATCGCGCTATGGAAGGTCGCGGACTTTATCTTGTAATCGGGCGACTGATACTTGTTCGATAAGATCCGAGGATGTAAGTTTCTTACCTTTAATTATTACGGTCGCCAGCTTGTTTATCCACCAACAAGCAAGGATATTTGGTTTGCAGAAAGCTGAGATCCCTGGAAAAGATCCTCTGGCCTCGCCTTACTGCGTCGCGCCACCGTATCAAGTTACACAATGGCTGCCGACTGCGTCGTACTGCTGCGTCACGCCGCCGTATCTGGTTACGTGACGGCCGCCGACTGCGCATCAATGAGGAAATCTGCGATGTTTCCTCGTCGTGATTCCCTTCACTAATGTTTTTCTCTGTTTCAGGTCGCCGCTGGATATCACCGTTGGACAGCCCTGGATTGATGACGTCACCGGATTGGATTCCCACAGGTAAGTCACCAACAAGTTTTAATATTTGTTTTACAAATATTTATTTATTATTTTAGATCACTTCCGGACGGACTAATCACTACCGGGATTTAGGATCTTTAATTTTATCGCTGGGATAAAATAAATTAACCGTCAATGTTCAATTTTAGTATTTAATAAGTATATTTAATAAACACAATTAAAAGAACTCGGGTTATAAATGTTTCGTCTTCAGAAAAACGGTTTTACAAAATGCACTGTCTCGCCGTACTCGCGATACGTATATTTCTCGGTTTACACGCTAATGAGACGCCCTCGAAATAAAACGCAATTAACACTTTATCGCTGTGTTCGCGGAACAATAATCTCGTCGTTACGATTTTTTAATGTATCGCACGCATCCGGGAAAAAGCTCAATTAACACTTTATCGCTGTGTTCGCGGAACAATTATCTCTCTACGTGTCGAATTTTTTGATATCGCACGCGTCCGGGAAAAAGCTCAAGAATGAGCTCTGCAGCTCCTTATATATGGGTCTCCCCACTCGTTTCATCCCCACCATCAATGCCAGTGGGCGTTTCCGCGCGTTCGTAGATGCTACGCGCTGCTAATAGAGCCGTTTTCCCATTGGTTTTCTCGATTTTCTATTGCGCAGGCGCGTTGCGCATGCGCGGTACAGGTTTTCGGCTGCGCAGGCGTCATAGACATGCGCAGTCGGTCTCCTGCACTCGAGTGCCGTGCGCGTTTGCACTTTTCGCGTTCTAATGATATTTTAGCATGCGCAGTTATTAAATTTATGCGCACACAATATTTTAATATCTGATTTGTTTAGATTTTTACATCTTACATAACTATTTGCTAAATTACATATATTTAACCTTATTTTATTGTATATATATTTTTTAGTTATCTTATTTCTATCATAGTGCACTTTTATTGTGCACTATTTGCACTTTCGCTCTATATGGCCTTTCTTTCGCGTGTTTTGCCATTTTACACGTTTGCTTATATTTTAATTATAGGTTATTATAATAATACGCATACAATAGTTTTACATGGTTATAATATATATATATATTTTCTCTTTTTACAAAATATATTTGTATTTATTAGGATTATCAGTCTTTTCCTCCTCTTTTTGATCTTCTTTGCTTTCTGATATCTTGTCCAGCTTTCGAAAGGGGATTAGCTTCCCTTCCGGGCTCAGAATCATGGCTTTTATTTTTGATTTGTATTTTTCGGCGTCCTTCGCTGATCCCGACGTCCCTGGCGATGGTTCTCTCGTCCCCTCGTCCTTGGGAGTTTCGATGTGGATTTCTGCCGGTTTCATCTCCCCGGCCAAGCCGTCATGCCGCGATTTTGAATCGTGGTGGGATGGCTTTTTGGTTTTGGCGTTGTTTTTATCTTCCTTCCTGGGGCTCATTGGTCTCTTGGAAGATCGTAGTTGTCTCGCTTCTTTTAGAATTTTTACTTCCTTTATTTTGGGTTTTGTAGTTTTTGCTCTCTTGATGAGCTGTTCCATCGTGATATTTTCTTTTTCGTTTGATGGGTCTTTTATAGTAATATTATCTATCACTTTACCTTGTATTGTCTGTTTGTCCTCTATGTTGTGCACGGTACTTCCTTCTTCTTCCCCGTACTTGTATCTTATTTCGCATTTATTTTCCTTTATTTCGACCGTACCTTTTAGTTTTGTACTGTCATTCGCCTGTTTCGACAGTTTTTCTGTCATTATCACTGTTGTAACTTTATACAATGGTTCGCCATCTTTGTTTTTGACGATAGACGTATTTTTATAGGCATTAGTGGCATTCCTCATTCTCAGATTATCATAAATCGTTTCTAATACTAGTGTTGTTCGATTCGATTCTTCCTGCCACTGTCTATCCATTTCTTCAATATTGAATGGTTTTGATTCGCCTTCGCTATCGGACGATAATGTACAGCTTTGCAGTAGTTGGATCCTTTGTTCCCTCAATCTGCGAATTGCTTCTTTATTCGCCCTTATTATTGATTTTTCTAACATTTTATTTTCTTTTTCTTTTAGTAGGTCTTCGCGTGACGTACCTGCGCTGTCCTCCATCGGTGTATTCGTTTCCTTCGACATGTTCGCCGCTGGATTCGTTTCTTTCGCAATTTGTTTCTCGTTGTTGTTGTTACTTCGTAACTGTCTGTCGCCATACTGGTTCTTGTCGTCCTCTGGTGGCGCCATGTCCCTAGAGGTTAGGTCGGTTTGTTCAATATTCGGCCGCCCGTATGTATTAGCGATTTTCTCTAGTAACTTATATTTCAATTGGCTCACTGCCGTCTTTTGATATTCTCTAATAGAATCGAGGAGTTCTTGCTTTAGATTTATATTCTTTTGAACCGTATATGTTTTATTTAAGTTACCGTTTATCGGTGTACTTGTCACTAAATTCAATTTATTTAGGAAATTAATCTTAGGTGTTAAATTGGAATCTAGTATTTCGTAATTAGAATTAGGCTCGCTTTGTATTATCTCTATTTGGTCGCTCGCACTTAACTCTAATATTTTATCGTTATACCTAATGTTCGTAATTTGTCCATTTGCACTTTCTTGCACTTTTTCGTTTTCCAGTTGTCCGTTAATATTCTTAACGCTATTTCGCACGCAATTTTTCTTATTTTCTACGCACGCATTATCATTATTGTCTTTAAATTGTTCTTTAGTCGTTTCTTGATTACTTTTTTCGTAATCTAACGGTTTCTTAATATTATCGCGCACTGACTCTATTTTGTCGTTCATACGCTTTATTTCGCCAAATTCTGCACTTTTATTTGCCCTTTGGCTTATATTTTCGCTCGCAATTGACTTTTCGCGAACTGCACTTTTTTCACCTTTTTCTTGAATATCTGCACTTTCGGGTTCCCTTTTGACCTCGATGATCTGCACCTCGTCCTCATCGGATTTCGGCTCGTTCTGATGTCGTCCTTCCTTGTCAGGCTCGTTCGACGTCTCTCTCTCTCTCCTTTGCCGCTCCATGGATTCGGTTAGATTTTTATGACCTTTTAGACATTCTGTGTACAGCTTTTTCATTTCGGTTGCGCTGTATTTTTTATTCCATCTATTTAATTGGAATTGATCTGATTTTTCTTGGGCTTTACTTTTCAGTCCAAGCTTTTTACATACATGACGCCCCACTATTATATACGGTTTGTCGTGCTGTATTAGTACGGCTTCCTCGTAGGTTTTCTCGAATTTCACCTCGATGGTAATTCCTACTGCCTTGAATCTGATTTTTCGTTCGTTTCTGAGATACGACGGGATACTTTTCGTATTGTAGATTCTTCTGAGTTTTCCTCCTTTGGCTTCGATGATTTCCAACGCTTTTCTAGTAATTACGTTAAACTCTCCTCGAAAATCTGGTAATAGTTTTATCGGAACATCGTTTACTAAACCATCTATGGTTATTTCCTTTTCTTTTTCGGAAATGAACCTGGATATGCGTATTATATGGCGCATTCCTTTTTCACTTATTTGGCCTGATTTTCTTCTTTTTAGGCTCGTTTCTACGCTGGATTCCGTGATGTCGTCTTTGGCTCCGTCGTCCTCGGCTGCTCCTGGTTGCTGCACCTTCTGCACTTTGGACTCCTTCTGCTCATCGGACATGTTTCCGGATTTCTCGGTAAGTAAATGTGGTTTTTTACTCTCCTTTTCTAATTCTGTTTTTCTTTTCAGGTTTCTACAGAATTCCTCGATTTCTAGCCTTTGAGGTTCATTTACTTCCCCTATGACCGAAATCATATTTATCCTGGCCGCCGGTTTTAGTTTTGCTTCCCGGTGTGGCCTTAATAATCGAGAATTAAAAATTCCGATTGTATTTCCTTCCTCGTCCTCCACGGCGTAGGCATTCGGTCTGATCTGGGCTCTAATTTGAAATGGTCCATCGTATACCAGATGTATCTTTTTCGTGAGCCTGCGGCTCGCATCGCTTCTTCGATGGATTTTTACCCATACTTTCTGCCCCTGGACGTAGACTTCCGCCTCTCCATGTTTGTCGGTCTGCTTTTTTCGCTGTCCGGCTCGCTTTTGAAGAAAGTTTGCTGCGCTTTCTATCTTTCTCTCCAGCTGAAGATCTTCGTCCTCCTCCTGGTCCTCCTCTGGATAGAGTCTTGGATCCATCGGTAAGTATCCTTCCTGTTCCGGGTGTAGTTCCAGTGGTACACACTCCGTACTTCGGTGTTTCGTGGAATTGATTGTTCTCTCCGTCCTGGGAATTATTTTGTTCCAAGACGTGTGTTGGTCATGCGCGTACACTCTAATTATACGTCCGAGTTCACGCATAACTCTCTCGACGGGGTTGCTCTGCGGGTTGTATGGCGTGGTCTTCCTGATTATGAACCCCATGTTTTCCGCGAATTCCCTCCATCGGTTTGTTATAAATTGGCCTCCGTTGTCCGATAGAATTTCCTCTGGCATTCCCAGTTGTGGAAAATGTTCTAGCTGTAACGCGTCCATTATAGCGTCGAGTTTTTGACTCTTCATCGGATACAACTTTGTCAATTTAGAAAACTGGTCCATTACTACCAGTATATATTTGAATCCTTTTGGCGTTTGTGGCAACGGACCAAATATATCAATTGAAATTACTTTGCCCGGTCTTTCCGGTAGGACAAAGTATTCTACTCCCCGCGTGGGTCGTGTGTAATATTTCGTCGCTTGGCACGTGTCACACGATGCAACAACGTCCCTCACTAGCCTTTCTAGGTTTTTAATTTTGAAATATTTACTCGCGAAATCCGCGATTTTATCAGTTCCATAGTGTAGAAGATAATCATGGATTTTATTAATTAACTCCCAACTAATGTTTTCCGGAACTATTATTTTTTCTCCCGACGTTTCGCGTATTCGAACTAGTTCGTCGCGTATGTAAACGTTTAAATCGTCTCGCGTGAAGTTATGCAACGTTTGGCACTCTTCTTGAGCTCGTACGATTAATTCACACCATGTTGCGGTATCGAGTTCATCGTTTGGTTTAGCTATTGCAGCTATCCTTTTTAACGATTTTTCTTGTTTTACGTACCCGTTATTTATGTTACGCCGCGATAGTGTGTCCGCGATAACATTTTCCTTTCCGGGTATATGGCAAATCTCTATGTCGAATTCGTTAAGAAACGTTATCCATCTCGCGATCCTCGAGCTATCGTCCGCGCACGCCGATAAAAATTTTAACGCGCGGTGATCTGTATGGATTTTTACACGCCTTCCCAACAAACTAGCATACCATTTCCTGAGTGCCCACACCATTGCCAAACATTCTAGTTCGGTGATAGTGTAGTTAAGTTCTGCACCCTTTAAGCTGCGGCTAGCATAAGCCACAGTGTATTTTACGTCACTGTTGTCTTCGTATTGATACAGCATCGCACCGAGTCCAAACTTCGACGCATCCACATAAAGTCCAAATTTGAAATCTGGTCGTATTATGTAGAGTTTCGGCGCTTTTTCAAACGCTCTTTTAATTTTTTTGAATGCTTTGTCGGCTTCTTCCGTCCATTCAAATTTAATGCCTTTGCATAGCATTGACTCTAAAGGTTTGGTTAACGCGGCTAAATTTTTAATGAATCGCCTATCCCAATTTACAAGACCGAGAAACGCTTGTATTCCTTTTTTATTACGCGGTGTCTCGAATTCCTGTATTGCTTTTTTGGTATCATCGTTCATTTCAGCCTGTATGCTGTCAAATTTATGACCGAGAAATTTTATTTCCGGTTTAAAGAATTCACATTTTTCCAAATTTAATTTGAATCCCACGTTTTTTAGTTTTTCCAATACGTAGTTTATGTGGAAAATATGTTCTTCTCTTGTATCTGACGCGATTAAAATATCGTCCAGATAAATTATTGTGAACGAGTCACAATCATCCCCCAACGCTTTATTCATAGCCCTGGTGAATGCCGATCCTGACGTTTTTAATCCGAATGGCAACCTTCGGAAAACGTAGGTTTGGTTGTCAAAAAGAAAACCGGTATACTTTTTACTGTCGTCTGTCAGCGGTATCTGCCAGAATGCGCTTGTCACGTCCAAAGTCGAAAAAAACTTTTTATTTCCTATTCGTCGGAAAACTTCTTCGATCGTTGGAGGTTGATCATGCTCGTTACACATTCTTTTATTCAGTTCTCGCGCGTCTAGACACAGTCTAATTTCCCCCGATTTTTTAATCACGACTACTAACGGATTAATGAATTGAGTCGATGATTTTTCGATTATCCCGGCCTTTTGCAGGTCTTTGAGATGTTGTCTTACCTTTGATCGATGAGCATCCGGTACTGGATATGGCTTCATTCGGAAAGGTCTGTCGTGGTTCATAAGGATTTGATGGGAATAATGATTTACACACCCTATCCTATTTTCGAACACACTCTCGTGTTCACGCAAAATTTTATTAAAACATTCCTCTGTCTCTTCTACGGACAGAGCAAATATCTCTGCACGGTGTTGCTTTCCGTCGCGGAATTTTATTAACACGTCATTCGGTTCGCAATATACCGCGATATAATTCTGTCGCATGAAATCTAGTCCTAGAATTATATTATATGCGAGTGTCTTTGCTACTACGAATTCGTGTGTAAATTCCTTGTCGCAAAAATTAAAAGTAATTTGCGCTCTATTCGCGGCTGTTTGCGCTTTATCGGTGAACGCTCCTACGAGTGAAAATTTTCGTAGCGGTATCACGCGGGTTATCGCTTTTATTTCGATAAGCGAATCAAATAATGCTTTCGTCATTGCGGATATTTCGGCACCGGTGTCGAGCAATGCTTTTACACTCAATTCACCGACCTCAATATCAATATACGCGGAACCGATCGATTTTTTCTTCTTTTGATCTTCTCGCGTTAGTTCATCGACTTCGTCGATTATTTTATTTATACGCACGGAAGGTATTTTATTTTTATTCGTTTTAACCGTTTCCGTAGGTAAAATGTCTTTGGATTGGTCTTGGACCGTCTCCCGTAATTTCGCTTTATGCGTAATTGATGTGCGTCGTAACACATTATCGCGTTTGACTTTATCGCCTTTAACGCTATCCTTTTTATTTATCGCGTCGCAATATCTTTTCGCATCACGCGTCGCTTCGCCGCGCTCAGGCGTATCACCTTTCACGCATTCTCTGTCTCTTTCTAACGGTGCGTCACGGTACTTCGCCGTGCTGCGCATCGCTTCGCCGCGCTCAGGCGTATCGCCTTTCACGCGTTCTCTCTCTCTCTCTACTGTTGCGTCACAGTGCTTCGCCGCACTGCGCGTCGCTTCGCCGCGCTCAAGCGTATCGTCTTTCACGCGCTCTCCCCCTCTTTCTAACGACGTAACTGGATTTTTTGCCATTTTACGCGTTTTCTTTTCGCGCACGACAATTTTGTCTTTTATGCGTTTGTTAATTTTGGGACTTTCCGTCGTTCTGATTATATCCGTCTCGACGTCGCTTTGGATTTTATTTTCCGTATTTTCTTCGACGCTTTCGACTAACCATTCGCCGTTTGCTGCCCCATTATCGCTCGGATTAAATTCATCATCGGCAATTTCTTCGACTAACGTTTTTTCCGTTTTAGCGCTTACTTTTATTTTGTCGAATTTTTTAAATTTACCGTCGCGATATTTTCCGCCTTTATTTTCCGTCGCGCTGTCGGATTTTTCATCCTTTTCGACGTGGATTTTAAGTTTTGCGAATCGCTGTGCATTTACGCGGTCACGCTCTACTTTATTTTTATTTTCTCGCTTATTCGGCTTTTGTCGGTTCGCACGAATTACAGCGAGTTTCGGCGATTTTTCCTCGCCACTCTCGTCTTCATCAGACTGTTCGGCTTGGTTTTCCGCTTTAACGACCGCCAGATTTCGCTGCGTGGAAAAACCCTTGTTGAACGCGGTTTTATCCGTTTTCGCGGCCACGTTATTATTTTTCGGTTTCTCATTTTTTCGCGCAGTCTCGTCCGTATGATCGCCCTTCGCGTAATAGCTCTTGCCGTCGCTTTCCTTTGATTTCTCGAAATCTTTATTTTTCGTATATTTATTATTATACGATTCTTTCGATTCATCTCCGCGGTTCGGTTTCTTTTCCTCCGCGGTTTTATTTTTATTCCACGGTTTTATCGCGCCTTCGCGTTTTTTATCCGTTGGAACTTTGTCTTTAATCTCGCGTTTCTTCGCGTCGAATAATTTCTTATTCCGCTCACGCTCGATTTCGATCTCGTCAAGAAGTTGAACGAAATCTTCGACATTTTTGACCGTAGTTGGTCTTATTTCGCGCGCGACACTATTTCCAAAATGTCGTTTAACGCATCGTATAATTTCTTTATCCGTCATCGGCGGATCCAGACATTTCGCCTGTTTCATTATATTTAACGCGTATTCGGCCATCGTTTCCGTACCGTTAGCGTTATATTTTCCGGTATACATTTCTTCCCGAAATCTAGCTTGTTGTTCCTCGTTCCAATAATGTTGGATGAACAATTCTTTAGCTTCATCGATCGTGTCGGGTTCTCTGACTTCGAACCACGTCGATGCAGATCCTCGCATGCATTTTGCGAAGAAATAAATTTGATCGATTTCCCCGACGTTTTCGTATTCCACGATTCGTTCGAAACGCTTAATGAATTTTATCGGATTCTGTCGATCGGTTCTTCCGAAAAATTTTAAATCTTCGAAAGGATTTTTTAACCAGCCTCCACGCGGTAATCGCGCATTTAAGACTGCGTTTTCAGCAATTTTGACAATGCTCGACGCCGTTTCCTCTTTTCCGCGTTCCGTCGCTACGTCACTTACCGAAGAGGCTTCGTGACTTTTGCCGTCGCGTCTAGATTCTACGATTTGCGTCTCTAACGCGTCTAATTTTTTGCTTAATTTGACGAATAATTCCCAGAAGTCTCTGTCCCTAGGAATTTCCGTCTCTTTTCCGCCCGCGTTTTCCGCGTCGCGAAATTCTTCTCTCTCCTCGTTCACGCGTTTTGCTTGCGCTCGAGTGAGAATATTTTCTCTCGATTTGACAGGTGATCGCATCACTCGCGCGCCCGTCGCTTCGATTTGCATCTTGTCGCTTTCCTTTTGAATCGACATTCTGCTTATTTTGTTTATTTGCGCGTATACTACTCTCCCGTCGGCTAACACGCGAACTATGAGTCACACGCCCGCTTAGTCGTCGAATCGTTTTTTGAAAAGCGTCGCGAAATTATTCCGCAATCGTTTTCCGTTTCAACTTTCGGCACACACGAAAATGACTGTCCTGTCACGGTCGCCAAGTTTTCTCTGACGTTGTTTTGACGGGTATTTTGAGTTGATAGCGTTACTATTCGCTAAACTCGCGGATACGTCGCCGTACGACGAACGCTCGCAATTACCGCAAACCCACGGATCGATGACGATCGGACTTCGAGATCCTACTCCTACAAATCCGGAAGACGCGGTTTTTTCCGAGAATAGACACGCACAAACGCACACTCGCGCCCAATATAACTGTAATCGGGCGACTGATACTTGTTCGATAAGATCCGAGGATGTAAGTTTCTTACCTTTAATTATTACGGTCGCCAGCTTGTTTATCCACCAACAAGCAAGGATATTTGGTTTGCAGAAAGCTGAGATCCCTGGAAAAGATCCTCTGGCCTCGCCTTACTGCGTCGCGCCACCGTATCAAGTTACACAATGGCTGCCGACTGCGTCGTACTGCTGCGTCACGCCGCCGTATCTGGTTACGTGACGGCCGCCGACTGCGCATCAATGAGGAAATCTGCGATGTTTCCTCGTCGTGATTTCCTTCACTAATGTTTTTCTCTGTTTCAGGTCGCCGCTGGATATCACCGTTGGACAGCCCTGGATTGATGACGTCACCGGATTGGATTCCCACAGGTAAGTCACCAACAAGTTTTAATATTTGTTTTACAAATATTTATTTATTATTTTAGATCACTTCCGGACGGACTAATCACTACCGGGATTTAGGATCTTTAATTTTATCGCTGGGATAAAATAAATTAACCGTCAATGTTCAATTTTAGTATTTAATAAGTATATTTAATAAACACAATTAAAAGAACTCGGGTTATAAATGTTTCGTCTTCAGAAAAACGGTTTTACAAAATGCACTGTCTCGCCGTACTCGCGATACGTATATTTCTCGGTTTACACGCTAATGAGACGCCCTCGAAATAAAACGCAATTAACACTTTATCGCTGTGTTCGCGGAACAATAATCTCGTCGTTACGATTTTTTAATGTATCGCACGCATCCGGGAAAAAGCTCAATTAACACTTTATCGCTGTGTTCGCGGAACAATTATCTCTCTACGTGTCGAATTTTTTGATATCGCACGCGTCCGGGAAAAAGCTCAAGAATGAGCTCTGCAGCTCCTTATATATGGGTCTCCCCACTCGTTTCATCCCCACCATCAATGCCAGTGGGCGTTTCCGCGCGTTCGTAGATGCTACGCGCTGCTAATAGAGCCGTTTTCCCATTGGTTTTCTCGATTTTCTATTGCGCAGGCGCGTTGCGCATGCGCGGTACAGGTTTTCGGCTGCGCAGGCGTCATAGACATGCGCAGTCGGTCTCCTGCACTCGAGTGCCGTGCGCGTTTGCACTTTTCGCGTTCTAATGATATTTTAGCATGCGCAGTTATTAAATTTATGCGCACACAATATTTTAATATCTGATTTGTTTAGATTTTTACATCTTACATAACTATTTGCTAAATTACATATATTTAACCTTATTTTATTGTATATATATTTTTTAGTTATCTTATTTCTATCATAGTGCACTTTTATTGTGCACTATTTGCACTTTCGCTCTATATGGCCTTTCTTTCGCGTGTTTTGCCATTTTACACGTTTGCTTATATTTTAATTATAGGTTATTATAATAATACGCATACAATAGTTTTACATGGTTATAATATATATATATATTTTCTCTTTTTACAAAATATATTTGTATTTATTAGGATTATCAGTCTTTTCCTCCTCTTTTTGATCTTCTTTGCTTTCTGATATCTTGTCCAGCTTTCGAAAGGGGATTAGCTTCCCTTCCGGGCTCAGAATCATGGCTTTTATTTTTGATTTGTATTTTTCGGCGTCCTTCGCTGATCCCGACGTCCCTGGC
>JALHBL010000960.1:0-42590 GCA_023638675.1 Camponotus pennsylvanicus | reverse complement strand
GTTGTTTCGAAGAAAAAATATGTAATTTGCAATTAACTAATTACATATTTTTTCTTAAAAATGACTATGTGTTTTCTTTACATCAATTGGATCCTTTTATTTCTTTTGTACATAAAAGTATTAAGATAAGATAATCGAAAAATGAATATTTTACAAGATATTTTACGGTTTATGTAAAATTAAGAAATAATTCAAGCCTTATAACTCAAAAAAGTACTTGAGGGAAAAATATTTTATTATAGTGTTTTGGAAAGCCCTCGAGATAAGCTATAAGAATATGCAATAATAAATAGGGGATTTCATTTAAGAAATTAACGGTGACCTTCACGTGACCTTCAAATGACTCTCCAAGGTCAAATCATTGCCACCATCTGATGGCCCCTTCAGGCCATACACCTTTGTCCTTTGATACATAGTTTATGAAATATTCGACCGGTCCGGAACTTTTTAAACAGCCTGTATGCAGTACTTCCAGAAACGTATATACCTAGGGTATACGAAATCGGATGTACAAGTAATGGACATCCGTAATATGCCTTATGTACATACATATATGGATATACGTAGAAAGATTCAAAAACGTACATACATAGGATATACGACAACGGATATACAAATATTGAATATCTATAGTACATCTTATGTATTTACGCAATGGATATTCGTAGGAACTCCAAAAATGTGTACACATAGGATATACAAAAACGGATATACGCGATTATTGGATATACGTAGAAGATCCAAAAACGTATATACATAGAATATACAAAAAACGAATATTGGATAACCGTAATATAATTATTGGATATCCGTAATATGTTTTATAAACATAAGAAATAGATATACATAGAAGATCCAAAAACGTATATACATAGGATATACAAAAAACGGATATACGCATATTCTATATCCACTGCACATCTAATATACGTACGCATTTGATATATGCAGTACTTTCAGATATGTATATACATCGGATATACGTGTGAAATTATGTATGATCATATATATTAATTAAAAAGATACGGTCGTGTCTTGTGCCAAATTCACGTGAACGTATATTCAGTAGAGCAACATCAAATTTTTTTGCATTAAATATTTTTTTATTTAGATTAAATTAAATTAGATTTATTTTGATTATTAATTTAAATCTCTTAATTATTTATTTAGTACTTGATTAAAATTTTTTTACTTTAAACTTCTCTAATTATTTAGTTTAGTTATAAAATTTTGTTACTTTAAACGAAATATATATATTCTTTTTAATATTTACAAAAAAGTGTATAATTAATATTGTCAATTGACAATAAGCAAAAGCTATTAATTATATATACACTTTTTGTAAATATTAAAAAGTAATTATACATTGAACAATAATGTAGCGAGCTATGCTTTAACGCTAATAAATATTATTCTTTAACTTTAGCGTCATAAAAATCGTAAACCAATTACGCTGTACAGTATAATTATCTATTAATGGTGGATGAGTTGGTTGAGCTGCGTGAGTTGTGAGTCACTGGGAGACAGTTTTCACTTGTTTCTACTTCTCCTTTCCTTGGCTCATTTATTGTCTCATCTCACGTTCGTCTTTCACGCAGCACACAGCACGCAGCACGCAGGCTTTGAAAAATCTAATATAAAAAACGACTTGTGCAACGTTTTAATTTGTCTAAAATATAATTGTGCATTGTGCGACAACTATTTCGTGGAACAATAGCAAGCAGATAGTTTCATTAAAATTAAAGCGGTAAGTACTATATACTACGTCCTATAATCATTTACTGCTTCATTTACGTAGGTTAAGCATTGTTTACTGCTTCATTTATGTGCTTCATTTACTGCTTCATTTATGTAGGTTAATCATTGTTACAACATAATTTTTCTTAATGTTTATTTCTTAATCTAATAATATGCTAGTCTAATATCATTAATTAATGTAATTAATACAAAGAAAAATTATTAAAAGCAACAGGTTTAAAAACATTTTTCAGCCAAATATACGATTCACCGCAAACTTAATGTTAAAACTTTTGAAAAGTACATATATTATATTATATCAAATTTTAAATATTGCTTCTAAAAAGTTGTACTATCTTTCCAATTTTTATACGAATATAATATTTTTATTTCTGTTTAGATCCAATTTTTAAATTATTTTATTTCTTAAATTTCAATTTAGTAAATTCGTTAATATGAAATGCAAAATTCTATATACGCTTAACGCTACATATGAGTGATGAATAAATTCTCTATTGCTTATTTATAATTTATTAATAATATAAGTTTAGACGTATGCAAATTAAGACAATTTGCTATATATGAAATTTCAATTCTCTTTCTAATATTGTTTATTTCAGCTATCCTATAAAGTTTCTATAAATAAACATGAATTGTTTTATGTTTTAGGTATTGTTCATTACATTCGGATCGATAAATTTTTACTTAGACCTGCATTTTTCATCTATTATTTTCTATATATATTATATATTCTATTAATTTCTTTGTGTCTCTCTAATGAATATAATTCAAAATGCCAAATAAAAAAAGTCACAGAGAAAAATTGTGTCGGAAAGTTAACGAAAGACTATATCTGTCATTAGCAACAATTAGTGAAACAAATCAATTAGCAAATCATGAAATAATCTCAGATCAATATTATAATCAGAATAATGAAAAAATATATAAGAGTAGTGTTGATAATGAAATTGATATTGATAAGAATGATAATAGTGATTTTTTAAATAACGATTACATTTTATTAAATAATCAAGACATTTGAAACAGAATGATTATTCTTCTCTTAGTGATTTACAACAACGTAACGACACTAGTATTTCACTTCCGTTATTTGCAAAGCCTGCGGAATCTCTTACCACAAAATTAGGAAAATGGTCCATTGACAGAAATATTAGTCTAACTGCATTTAAACAATTATTAGATATATTACGTGAAGAACCATTGTTGACTAATATTTTACCAGCTGATCCACGTAAAATTTTGAAATCACCCCGCAAATCTAATTCTTTAAACAATTTATTTCATTATTTTGGTATACACAACTCACTAAATTTTTTAACTTTAAAGCATAATATAATTGTTGATCAAAATACAGAATTTGTTCTTGCAATTAACATTGACGGGCTGCCTTTAACAAAAAGCACATCAAGTTTCTTTTGGCCAATTTTGGGTACAGTTAAATCAATTAAAAATCTGAAAAATCAAGTATTTATAATAGTTTTATATTATGGAAGTGAAAAACCTTAGCCAGTGAATTTTTAAAGGAATTTGTAGAAGAATGTATAGAATTATCAAATGGAATAATGATACAATCTGTATTATGTAAATTCAAAATTTCAATGTTAATTTGTGATACCCCAGCCAAATCTCATATTTTATCTGTTAAAAGTCATTCATTATTTTTCATGTACAAAGTGTGATCAGGAAGGGGATATGGTTAATAATGTTTTATGCTTTGTTGAAACAGAGAATTATAGAAAAAGAACAGATCATTCATTTAGAAATATCCATCAAGTCGAACACCATACAGGAGAAACACTTTGGCTTCAAATTCCTAATTTTAATATGATTAATAATGTACCTTTAGATTATATGCATAATCTTCTATTGGGTGCAACAAAAAGATTGTTATGTTGTAAGCGTTATGGATGGATGGCAAGCCTCCCCATAAATTACGTGCTTCGAGTATTAATAAAATTAACGACAATCTTCAGGTCTTAGGAAAATATATTTCTTGTGAATTTGCAAGAAAAATAAATGAAATGTAAAAGATTGAAGGCAACCGAATTTAGACTATTTCTATTATGTACAGGTCCAATAGTTTTGAAGAAAGTAATACCATTGAAAGAGTATAATAATTTTCTTACGCTAAGTTTAGCCAGTTCAATATTGATAAGTAATCACTACACAAAATTTGAGAATTATATTTCATATGCCGAAGACCTAATCAAATATTTTATTAAGAATTCAATTGAAATTTATGGACCCGATTTTATTTCGCACAACATACATAGTCTATTGCATTTAAATGATTGTGTGCGACTATTTGGTTCACTCGATGAATTCAGCGCTTTTCCATTCGAAAATTATATGCAGAAGTTAAAAAAGTATATCCGTAGGCATTCGCAGCAGCTGCAACAAGTTGTGTATAGGGTTAGCGAGGATAATAATTTTTTGCAACCAATACAATCTGCAAATGATAATTCCACAATGTTATTGCGGGAACATTTTAATGGTCCATTAATAAATAATTGCACTTCTCCGCAGTACAGGAAACTTAAGACAATTAATTATTGCTTAAATATTTTAAAAGTAGCTGATCGATTTGTTGAATTGGATGATTCAAGTATCGTTGAAATACTAAATTTTGCTTCATATCAAAATAAAATATTTTTAATAGGAATCAAGTATATTCCACACAAAGATTTCTATTCAAAGCCATGTTTTTCTTCATTATTTGATATTAAATTTATTACAAAATACAATAATGTATTTCAAATGTGGAGAATTGATAAGATTAAAAGAAAATTATTAGTTTTACCATACAATGATCACTATATTGTATTTCCTTTACTGCATTTATAATTGTTTTAAATAATTTCATGATGATAATAATCGATCACATTTGTCAGTAATTAGCTAGAAATTAAATATTTTATAATTTTAAAAAAATTACATTTAGAGGCTTTATATTAGCTAGAAAAGAAAAATAACTTATATTTTTCGTGAGCTTTCGATTGTTGGTTCTGACCCTTTTCAAATGAAAAACAAATATGACAAAAAAAAGATGGTTAATTAATATTATAAAATATATATTGATGTGTAAGTGTAAAAAATGTAATAATAATTTAAAAAGCTAAAATGTTAATTGAAAAGATTAATTAATTATAAAAGAAAATTAACACTTGAAAATTATCTTTTGTGAAATTTTACTTCAATTTTTTTAAATATAAATCATTTTTTATTAATATATATTATTAGGTATATACCGTTATCAGGTATATATCATTAGATATTAACATATGGTATTGGCTTGATTTGGCAATCAATGAGAAATCAGTTTAAAAAATAATCAATTAACCATAATCCTTATTTCTGAAATTTTAAATTCTCTGAAATTTAAATACTCTATATATAACAAGTTCAATATTTTTCGGAACCAACAATGGAAAGCTAACGAAAAATGTAAATTATTTTTCTTGTTTAACTAGTATGAGATCTTTAAATATAATTAATTCAAATATATGATAATAATAATTAATCAATCAGTTTTGTATTTCAGTTTCGAAATTCTTGTTTATTTAAATTTATTATCTGTTTATCATATGTATTGATTGCTTTAGAAAAAATATTATTTTCTTCTAGTCTTCGGTAATTATATTTTAGAAAAAGATCCTTTTGTTAAATTGTATGAATTTTATAACTAATTTTTGTTTACTTAAATATATTCACTGAGATATATCATATAAGATACCATAGATAAAAGTTCGGCTCAACAATTGGGATCTAAAATTGGCTAATGACAGATTGTCATTGAATTTGAATATCTCTAGCCCGATAAAAATCTTAAAATAAAAAATTATTAGTATTTGAGGATATTCAAATAACAAAAAAAATTTCGAAGAAGGGTCAGTTATAATATTTATTTTATTCTTTGGTTAATTTTGATTTATTGATTTGCTAAATTATAGTTTTTCTCTTTGGCATATTTCGATTTATTTATTTCATTGTCTATTGGAGAAGTTTTTAATAATTAAATTTAAGTTTTAGGAATTCCTAAGCATTGATTAATATATGTGTATAGATGACTTGACTTGTCGTTCGATTCAAAGAGGATAATACTGTTGAGGCAGTACCGAAAAAATGGTTTCTGACAAAAGAATCTACATGCTATTGGCCACCAAAAAGTTACGGTAATGCAGCTATTAAAGCATCAATAAAAAATCAGCACTGTCCTGACTCGAGATGGATGAAATACGAAGCAATTATTTTAGACACATATGGTAAATGTCGTTTATATTATATTAAATTTTTATGAAATTATATAATAAAATTTTAATAAATATATAATTATAATTTTATAATTTTATAATTCTAATAAATATATAAATATATAATTATATTATAAAATTTTTATAAAAAATAAATCAATAATTTATTAATAAAGAATTATACTCAAACTATGTTATTAATACAACATTAAAGAGAACATCCCACTGAATACGTCACGGCGCAGTATATTAATGTACATCAACGTACCACGCTATGATGTACTCATGGTATATCCTCTTATTAATACTTATAATTATCAAAAATTTATAACAAGTTCTGTAATGTAGAATAGTTCTGTGCATTTTTAGTAGCTTCATGCGAATAACATCTTTTGTAATACTATGCACTTGCAATTATTATATTATGTACAACAAACGGTGCTATTTTTATTAGTTATATTGTTCGCCATTGGTTACACAAGTAATAATTGTTTAGGTGATTTAAATATTGCTAAAAAGAAAGTAATCAAAGCTCAAAATACAGACGATCTTTCATCACATACGGAGATTTAAACGAAAAAAATTAATAAATTACATAAGCGGAGACAAGGCACGAATAAACACAACGATTACTCAGATACTGATGAGTCCTATGAGTCTAACTGTGGTATGTCTGATGAAGATAGTAACACGTATCCATCATTTCCACTTTCTGGCAACAGACATGTTGAACACGGTAAAATGATTACTTTTTTAGTAAGAATTCTTTTTATTTTTAAAAAATAATTTCCTTTATATTTAACAGATAATAATCGCTCTCCAACGCAAAGTCAAGATCAAAATATTACTAATGGTAAGTATTTTTGAAATCTTCATATAATAAAATATATATATTTGCATTATATTAACCAGATATGTTGAAAAAAAAACAAATTCCAAAGCTACTGGTTTGTCGCGTATCTTTGTAACATCACAGTTAAAATGGACCCGTTATAACCTTGTAAATCAAAAGTTGAATACAATGATAAACAAACGGGCTTCACACGGGTTTCAATGTCGTTACTTTGCCAAAATATAAAAAAGTTGATATGGCAATAAATAGGCAAGTTTAGATATGCACACGTTGAATAAGCCCGTTGCAAGTTCATCCCCCTGGTTCTCGTATCAATCTGTGAACAGCATATCATCCATACGTATTATTAATGATACGCATGGAAGATAATGCTGTAAAGCAACGGGAAACAATTTTATTGCGTCGTATCTTTATCACATCACTATTTACAATTCAAAATTACATAATACAGATACGTAACAAATTCGAACACGGCTTAGCAATTTATACATTTAAATTTCTACTTTTGTTTTAGATAACATTTAATTATAATATACATTTAAAAAATTAATTATTATTTCAAAATAACATTGATGTTTTTCAATTCTAATAGTGTATTCATTTATTCCACTCTAAGGCCGGTGTAGCACACGGATTCAACGCAGAACGGAAAGGTTATCAGCACATGTATTCCTATGTGGTAGATAGCTTATGGCGGGCCCGCCACAGTCCGCCGTAGTGTGCTACCATAGGAATACATGTGTTGAAACATTTCTGCTCCGTTGAATCCATCCCTGTATTATATCCGGCCTTAATATAACAATCAATTTCATTAAATAACCATTATTAAATGGATCATATTTTCTTGTTATTTTAAAATAACTTCAAGCCAGCTACAGACAGCGCTTACATAAATGCTGGTAAATCATTATTTTCATTTATATTATGTGTTTCATTTATTTCGTATTTTCTAAATATTCCTTTTTGTATAATATTCTAATAATATCTAATACAACTCAACTTTCAAATTTTCAGAATTTAGAAAACAACTTTTTAAAGAAATTCATCTGATTAATCCAAAATTAAATTACCTTATAAGCAACGTTAATATACTTATATAAAAAGCCCGATATACTGATGAGCCAGAACTTAATGATGATACTAATGCGGCTGTTAAGACTCTAATACAATCGTTTCCAGTTCTTACAGAGCAGCAACTAATGTCGATGGAAGAATGGCTATCGAGTTCAGCTAATAACATACATGCATTGGTGCGTATACTAAATTACTTATGTATTTTTTAAAATGTTATTTTACATAATGAAAATTATTTTCTAATAAATAACTTCTATTATTTTGTGAATTTTATATTTTAGAGTCATCAACTGCGTTTAATTGGCGTGGATCTTTGCCATGTAATCAAGGGTGTTATATCGAGAGTAATTTCGAACGAAGTTGGGATGCTGTATTCTTGGGAAGGAGCCCGGCAAAAAAAAACTTTTAAATCGTTAAAATTCGTCCAAGTTATTATTGGTAAAATATATTATTTTAATATACACTCTAAACAATTTTAAGCACGTATACACCCTTGAGTCAAGCCTCGTAACCGTATTGCGTAACCAAATGATGCTCGATAGTCAAATAGAAAAATTTGAATTTAAATCTAATCTTGTTACATTACTTTGTTGCTATCATTCCTTGATTAACTATTTCTGATTTAATACATTTCCTATAGGTTTGTGGCTCAGTCTGACGTGTATCCAATACTGCGTAACTATATTAATGTCTAACATCATTTCACGACACAGAAATACTGACAATCAGTAGGTCGCTCCGAATCTTAGGCTGTAATCCTGTAATACGTGTATTATGCGATGATGTTACGCATTAAGGCCATTTCACACACTTTCTGTAACGTAAACGTAACAGTAACATAAGGATTCGATCAATCTTATTGCTTGATTCGGCTGTCCGTCACGTGAATCAAGCAACGCGATTGGTCGAATCCTTACGTTATGGTTACGGAAAATGTGTGCAATGGCCTTTAAAATTCGCAGGTCTGTTCACACCGGTTACGTTCCACAGTTACGTTGTAAGGCTCGAGTCATATGCGTACATAGCTTTATATACATAGCAGTATGATTTTAGGTGTTGTTCGACTGAATCCCAAGACAAAATCTGCAACAGAATCGGACATCATAGAAGTCATAAAAAAATTGGCTAGTTAGAAGTAAGGAACGCAATAACAAGTTTCAATAAAAAGAAAAGCACAAAACACTGTATGTCAAACAGGTTCCGTTTGTGAAACAGACTCTATTTCTGAAACACCCTCCGTTTTTGAAAAAGGCTCTGTTTGTGAAATAAGCCAGAATCTTCATGATATAGATACAACTTGGTGTTATTATTATTTGTTTTACATTTATTAAAACTTAAAAGTACAGCAAGAGAGGTTTTAAGATTTCAAATACAAATAATTTGCTTGTTCTGTTACTAATGTATTTATCATTTTCATTTTATTCGATTTACTGCACATTTATCAGTATTTACCCATATAACATTAGATATTCTATGAATATACATCTTACTTCCATAACATGAAAATAATATCTTGTATGTTGCATGTTCATACATTTCATATACATAATTTGGATAAACACTACAATATGTATTATACTACATTATGTATATTCATTGACGTATTTTATATGTACATACAATTTATGTATGTAAATTGCATGTGAAATGTAGATAGATAGTTTTTATTTACTGTACTGTATGTAATATGTATATACATTGCTGTACATCATATATATACATACGTTTTATAATCTCCAAATACATACATTTCATATACATAATTTGAATATACATTACAATATGTAAGAAGTATATTCAATGATGTATTTTATATATACATACAGTTTATGTATGTACAGTGTATGTGAAATGTAGATACAGAGTTTTTATATACCTTACTGTTTGTAATATGCATATACATTGCTGTATATCATGTATACATGCGTTTTATAATCTCTAAGTACATACATTTCATATACATAATTTGGATATACATTACAATATATAAGATATACAGGGTGGACCAATAACTCTGTCCATCTGGAATATCTCCGTTATTTTTAGAGATACAAAAATTTTGTACTCATAAAAGTTGTACGGTACCAAGAGGGCCGTAATATGCTACTAATAATTTTTTTGTAGGTGGAGGCGCTCCAGAGATTTCAAGGTCATCTCCATTTTTTTAAATGGCATGCTATACTTTTTTATTCTTAGTGTAATAGCGGATGTTTAGACGATTTCAACGACCTATAATAAGGTTATTCGGCATTAAATAAAAGTGTAAAATAATGATTCTTATCTTGCTTATAAGAGATGCTCGAAGTGATGTCCGTTTGCATCGATGCAACACTGAAATCTTTGAATTGCTGAAGCACGTACATTTCTTAACGTTTCTGGACTGATTGTCGCACATGCTGCAATAATTCGTTGTTTCATATTTTCCGCTGTGGTCGGTATTTCCTCTGAAATTTATTATAGTAAAAAATGTAAATATTTACGTTTCTTACTATAATCTAGCGATATAGTACAAAGAACATTGTATACCAAGAAATACCGACTACAGCGGAAAATATGAAACAACGAATTATTGCAGCATGTGCGACAATCAGTCCAGAAACGTTAAGAAATGTACGTGCTTCAGCAATTCAAAGATTTCAGTGTTGCATCGATGCAAACGAGTGGGTTCCGTTAGCGCACGGTGCGATAGCGCACCAACTCGATAGCACACGAAAAATTGACACAATTCCCGATAGCGCACCAATCCGATAGCCCACGTCCCGATAGCACACAAAGTAAATCGCGCACAATCCCGATAGCGCACCAACCCGATAGCACACCAACCCGATAGCGCACGAAGGCACTATCCCCTCACACACGCACCATCACACACACACACACACACACGGGGGGGGTGCAAGGGGGGGCCTTCGGCCCCCCTCCCGCACCCACCCCGTCCCCCTCGCTTCGCGTGAAGAGTTGCAAAGTGAATCCGTCCGCTATCGGGTTGGTGCGCTATCGGGATTGTGCGCGATTTACTTTGTGTGCTATTGGGACGTGTGCTATCGGGTTGGTGCGCTATCGGGAATTGTGTCAATTTTTCGTGTGCTATCGGGTTGGTGCGCTATCGCACCGTGCGCTAACGGGAAAACTTGTCAAAGAATTATCCAACTGATATTGCTGGTATGCACGAAATATTTTCTAATCAGTAGTGTGTATAATAATATCCATAATATATATATATATATATATATATATATAGTATATATATATGTATGTATGTATGTATGTATGTATGTATGTATATTTTAAAATTATGTATAAATATTTTTTAACTTTTTTTCATGAAGATGTTGTAGACATTGTAAAATTAAAAGTAAAATTAAACGTTAATGAATGAATTATATTTTCTTTCATGTTATAAAAAGTGAAATATAATAAGAATATATGTAGAATGATGTGGCAATAAATTTGTATGTAAGACATTTTAACTAATCAAACTTTTCTATTGAGGAATTAACTTGAATTTCCACAACGGTTTCCACCAGTTGGCTACACCAATTTCGATTCAATGATTCTCAATTTAGTGCTCGTTGTATGCAATGTACTACAGAATTCAAGAATATAAACTTTATGAATCTCATATTATGTATTAAATTTAGACATACGCGTGTCTTCTAGACAGGGTATTCTGCACAGGCTGTCACAAAAAGATCGGGAAGTATCTCGAAAAACATAAATGTTGTAAAAAAATGTTTAATACAAAAAAAAGGTTTAAAAAAGGTTGTAAGGTTTAGAAAACTCTATTTAACCTCAGTTTGACGTTGTCAAGGTCAGGACAAAATCATGAATTTTTTAAACTAAATCACTTATTTTTTATTGCATATTCTTATAGTCTCTTTTGAGACTTTTATAAAATACTATCTTATTAAAAAAAAGATAAAAAATATTCCATGTATATAAAAAATGTACCAATAAGTAAAACAAAAAAGCTTAAAAAATTGTTTACCCATAATACTTAGAAAATAATAGAAACTAAAAATAATTTTCTCCTGAATAGCATTCTGTAAATAGTAAAAAATCAAAATTAAATATGAAATATATATAACTAATAATTATAAAATATAAATATAAATATGAAATATTATAAGTATATAACTAACAAGGGAACCTCGCGAACCCGAAAATTCTGATCTTAATGAAACTTTCCACATATGTAGAGGGGGGTAAACAGATGAATTTAGAAATTTTCAGTTGGGGCCCGAAAACGATTCTAAGGGGTGAAACCACCCCTCATAGATAGAGCGGTTTATCGGTTTTTTCTATATATCTCGAAAATTATTGAAGATATAAAAAAATGTTTTATACAAAAGTTTTATAGTAAAAACACCTCTATTTAACTAGATTAATAAAATTTTAGAAAAAAAATTTTTTATTAAGATTTTTCAAGAAAAAAAATTTTTTTTTTATTTTATTAATGTCATTGAATAGAGCCATTTTTGCCATAAAACTTTTGTATAAAACATTTTTTGATATCTCCAGTAATTTTCGAGATATATAGAAAAAACCGATAAACCGCTCTATCTATGAGGGGTGGTTTCACCCCTTAGAATCGTTTTTGGGCCCCAACTGAAAATTTCTAAATTCATCTGTTTACCCCCTCTACATATGTGGAAAGTTTCATTAAGATCAGAATTTTCGGGTTCGCGAGGTTCCCTTGTTAGTTATATACTTATAATATTTCATATTTATATTTATATTTTATAATTATTAGTTATATATATTTCATATTTAATTTTGATTTTTTACTATTTACAGAATGCTATTCAGGAGAAAATTATTTTTAGTTTCTATTATTTTCTAAGTATTATGGGTAAACAATTTTTTAAGCTTTTTTGTTTTACTTATTGGTACATTTTTTATGTACATGGAATATTTTTTATCTTTCCTTTTAGTTTGTCCCACATACGAAGCATCACAGTCTAAACAACTAATTTTATAAATGACATTCACGTGATGGAATTTAGATACCGGATCCTTGTACAATCTAATAAGGGATTTTAATTTGTTATTAACTGTATATGCCAATCTCCTCTGTTCGCATAACTCTTTATGTTAGAAACAAAACCTCTTGGAAAGCTTGAAGAAAAAGGAATGGTGAAGAAGGAAATAAGAGAGGAGGAGGATTGAGTGAGAGCCGTTTCGTCATTGTTCACGTCAGAGATTAAAAACTTTAATCTTTGAGAAATAGTCTGAAAAATAAATTTAATAGGATAACCATTGCCTAATAAAGTCGAAATAATAAAAGAAAGATTCTCATTATAAAACCGTGGATGTGAAAGTTTAAAAATTCTGTCAGTCAATCCAATGATAACTCCCTTCTTATGTGACAGAGGATGGTGTGAGAAAAATGATAGAAATCTTCCTGAAAAAGTCGGTTTCCTATACCAATTAAATTCAATATAGTTATTATTGATTATGATAGTTGTGTCCAGGAAATTTATACTATTGTTGTTTGAATATTCAATGGTAAACCGTAGTCTATTGTGAAGCGAATTAAAAACCTGGAAAATATGCTGGAAGTATTGTTTAGGAGCAGCAAGAACAATATCATCAACATAGCGAACATAAAAGGGAAGGGAAACAGGAAGAGACGAAATTGCTCTGTCTTCCAAATCAGACATAATAATATTCGCTAAGATCGGGGAGAGAGGAGATCCCATGGGAGTGCCAAAAATCTGTTTATATATGACATTGTCAAATTTGAAGTAGGTAGAGTCCATAATAAGTTTTAAAGAAATCAAAAATTCATTATAAGAAATGTTGATGTTGTTTTTAATTAAATGCCATCTTTTAGCAATTCCTCCAATAACCAAATCTAATGGAACATTAATAAAAAGACTCTCCACATCCAATGAGATTAAATCGTACCAATCATCTAAGAACATATTATTAAGTTTTTTAATTAACTCAAAGCTATTTTCAATATGGCTATTCGGATTAGGTAAATTTTTGTCTAACATGTTGTGAAGGAAAGACGTTAGTGAATAAAGAGGGCTATTAATGCAAGAGATGATGATACGTAACGGGCAATCTTTCTTATGGATTTTTGGCAGTCCGTAGGCACGTGGTAAGATCCCATCTGTATTCAATATTTACATTTCTCCTATGATTGTTAATTTTGCTTTTATCTTAATGTTTATTACTTACTTTGTTATTCGACATTGAAAAGGATCCGAATTGGATTGAAACGCGGCGTTTGTCATGTTTAAATTAAATAAACATTTTCATATGGTTATTGTATTGTAATAACCGTTTTATTTTTGCATATATTCCACCATTGCGTTGGTCCTTGTAGCCTTTTAACTAATTTTTATTGATTTTATCTAACGGACCTTTATTTCATTATAATAATATATATATATATATATATATATGGATATTATATATTATTATACACACTACTGATTAGAAAATATTTCGTGCATACCAGCAATATCAGTTGGATAATTCCTTGACAAGTTTTCATTTGGTACGTAATGAGTGCCTTCAAATTTAGAAAAATATCGCCCTATCTCTATATTATTAATCCACTTTGGTAGACATGTTGATATCATATCTAAAATAAAAAGAAATTTATTTTTTATATTACGCGTGTTTAGAGAGATGAAAAATCATATAAAATATATATAATTTATAAGAGAGAATGCTGCTAATATTTCATATACAGGGTGGACCAATAACTCTGTCCACCTGGAATATCTCCGTTATTTTTAGAGATACAAAAATTTTGTACTTATAAAAGTTGTACGGTACCAAGAGGGCCGTAATATGCTACTAATAATTTTTTTGTAGGTGGAGGCGCTTCAGAGATTTCAAGGTCATCTCCATTTTTTTAAATGGCATGCTATACTTTTTTATTCTTAGTGTAATAGCGGATGTTTAGACGATTTCAACGACCTATAATAAGGTCATTCGGCATTAAATAAAAGTGTAAAACAATGATTCTTACCTTGCTTATAAGAGATGCTCGAAGTGATGTCCGTTTGCATCGATGCAACACTGAAATCTTTGAATTGCTGAAGCACGTACATTTCTTAACGTTTCTGGACTGATTGTCGCACATGCTGCAATAATTCGTTGTTTCATATTTTCCGCTGTAGTCGGTATTTCTTGGTATACAATGTTCTTTGTACTATATCGCTAGATTATAGTAAGAAACGTAAATATTTACATTTTTTACTATAATAAATTTCAGAGGAAATACCGACCACAGCGGAAAATATGAAACAACGAATTATTGCAGCATGTGCGACAATCAGTCCAGAAACGATAAGAAATGTACGTGCTTCAGCAATTCAAAGATTTCAGTGTTGCATCGATGCAAACGGACATCACTTCGAGCATCTCTTATAAGCAAGGTAAGAATCATTGTTTTACACTTTCATTTAATGCCGAATAACCTTATTATAGGTCGTTGAAATCGTCTAAACATCCGCTATTACACTAAGAATAAAAAAGTATAGCATGCCATTTAAAAAAATGGAGATGACCTTGAAATCTCTGAAGCGCCTCCACCTACAAAAAAATTATTAGTAGCATATTACGGCCCTCTTGGTACCGTACAACTTTTATAAGTACAAAATTTTTGTATCTCTAAAAATAACGGAGATATTCCAGGTGGACAGAGTTATTGGTCCACCCTGTATATCTTATATATTGTAATGTATATCCAAATTATGTATATGAAATGTATGTACTTAGAGATTATAAAACGCATGTATACATGATATACAGCAATGTATATGCATATTACAAACAGTAAAGTATATAAAAACTCTGTATCTACATTTCACATACACTGTACATACATAAACTGTATGTATATATAAAATACATCATTGAATATACTTCTTACATATTGTAATGTATATTCAAATTATGTATATGAAATGTATGTATTTGGAGATTATAAAACGTATGTATATATATGATGTACAGCAATGTATATACATATTACATACAGTACAGTAAATAAAAACAATCTATCTACATTTCACATGCAATGTACATACATAAACTGTATGTACATATAAAATACATCAATGAATATACATAATGTAGTATAATACATATTGTGTAGTATAATACATATAGTGTTTATCCAAATTATGTATATGAAATGTATGAACATGCAACATACAAGATATTATTTTCATGTTATGGAAGTAAGATGTATATTCATAGAATATCTAATGTTATATGGGTAAATACTGATAAATGTGCAGTAAATCGAATAAAATGAAAATGATAAATACATTAGTAACAGAACAAGCAAATTATTTGTATTTGAAATCTTAAAACCTCTCTTGCTGTATTTTTAAGTTTTAATAAATGTAAAACAAATAATAATAACACCAAGTTGTATCTTAATCATGAAGATTCTGGCTTATTTCACAAACAGAGCCTTTTTCAAAAACGGAGGGTGTTTCAGAAATAGAGTCTGTTTCACAAACGGAACCTGTTTGACATACAGTGTTTTGTGCTTTTCTTTTTATTGAAACTTGTTATTGCGTTCCTTACTTCTAACTAGCCAATTTTTTTATGACTTCTATGATGTCCGATTCTGTTGCAGATTTTGTCTTGGGATTCAGTCGAACAACACCTAAAATCATACTGCTATGTATATAAAGCTATGTACGCATATGACTCGAGCCTTACAACGTAACTGTGGAACGTAACCGGTGTGAACAGACCTGCGAATTTTAAAGGCCATTGCACACATTTTCCGTAACCATAACGTAAGGATTCGACCAATCGCGTTGCTTGATTCGAGTGGGTTCCGTTAGCGCACGGTGCGATAGCGCACCAACCCGATAGCACACGAAAAATTGACACAATTCCCGATAGCGCACCAACCCGATAGCCCACGTCCCGATAGCACACAAAGTAAATCGCGCACAATCCCGATAGCGCACCAACCCGATAGCACACCAACCCGATAGCGCACGAAAGCACTATCCCCTCACACACGCACCCTCTCACACACACACACACACACACGGGGGGGTGCAAGGGGGGCCTTCGGCCCCCTCCCGCACCCACCCCGTCCCCCTCGCTTCGCGTGAAAAGTTGCAAAGTGAATCCGTGCGCTATCGGGTTGGTGCGCTATCGGGATTGTGCGCGATTTACTTTTTCTTTTCATTTTTTTCGTTGGTGTGCTATCGCATCGTGCGCTATCGCACCGTGCGCTAACCGCTTGATTCACGTGACGGACAGCCGAATCAAGCAATAAGATTGATCGAATCCTTATGTTACTGTTACGTTTACGTTACAGAAAGTGTGTGAAATGGCCTTAATGCGTAACATCATCGCATAATACACGTATTACAGGATTACAGCCTAAGATTCGGAGCGACCTACTGATTGTCAGTATTTCTGTGTCGTGAAATGATGTTAGACATTAATATAGTTACGCAGTATTGGATACACGTCAGACTGAGCCACAAACCTATAGGAAATGTATTAAATCAGAAATAGTTAATCAAGGAATGATAGCAACAAAGTAATGTAACAAGATTAGATTTAAATTCAAATTTTTCTATTTGACTATCGAGCATCATTTGGTTACGCAATACGGTTACGAGGCTTGACTCAAGGGTGTATACGTGCTTAAAATTGTTTAGAGTGTATATTAAAATAATATATTTTACCAATAATAACTTGGACGAATTTTAACGATTTAAAAATTTTTTTTTTGCCGGGCTCCTTCCCAAGAATACAGCATCCCAACTTCGTTCGAAATTACTCTCAACATAACACCCTTGATTACATGGCAAAGATCCACGCCAATTAAACGCAGGTGATGACTCTAAAATATAAAATTCATAAAATAATAGAAGTTATTTATTAGAAAGTAATTTTCATTATGTAAAATAACATTTTAAAAAATACATAAGTAATTTAGTATACGCACCAATGCATGTATGTTATTAGCTGAACTCGATAGCCATTCTTCCATCGACATTAGTTGCTGCTCTGTAAGAACTGGAAACGATTGTATTAGAGTCTTAACAGCCGCATTAGTATCATCATTAAGTTCTAGCTCATCAGTATATCGGGCTTTTTTCATAGGTATATTAACGTTGCTTATAAGGTAATTTAATTTTAGATTAATCAGATGAATTTCTTTAAAAAGTTGTTTTCTAAATTCTGAAAATTTGAAAGTTGAGTTGTATTAGATATTATTAGAATATTATACAAAAAGGAATATTTAGAAAATACGAAATAAATGAAACACATAATATAAATGAAAATAATGATTTACCAGCATTTATGTAAGCGCTGTCTGTAGCTGGCTTGAAGTTATCTTAAAATAACAAGAAAATATGATCCATTTAATAATAGTTATTTAATGAAATTGGTTGTTATATTAAGGCCGGATATAATACAGGGATGGATTCAACGGAGCAGAAAAAGTTTCAACACATGTATTCCTATGGTAGCACACTACGGCGGATTGTGGCGGGCCCGCCATAAGCTATCTACCACATGGGAATACATGTGCTAATAACCTTTCCGTTCTGCGTTGAATCCACCCGTGTGCTACACCGGCCTTAGAGTGGAATAAATAAATACACTATTAGAATTGAAAAACATCAATGTTATTTTGAAATAATAATTAATTTTTTAAATGTATATTATAATTAAATGTTATCTAAAACAAAAGTAAATATTTAAATGTATAAATTGCTAAGGCGTGTTCGAATTTGTTGCGTATCTGTATTATGTAATTTTGAATTGTAAATAATGATGTGATAAAGATACGACGCAATAAAATTGTTTCCCGTTGCTTTACAGCATTATCTTCCATGCGTATCATTAATAATACGTATGGATGATGTACTGTTTACAGATTGATACGAGAACCAGGGGGATGAACTTGCTACGGGCTTATGCAACGTGTGCATATCTAAACTTGCCTATTTATTGCCATATCATCTCTTTTATATCTTGGCAAAGTAACGACATTGAAACGGTGAAGCCCGTTTGTTTATCATTGTATTCAACTTTCGATTTACAAGGTTATATCGGGTCCATTTTAACTGTGATGTTACAAAGATACGCGACAAACCAGTAGCTTTGGAATTTGTTTTTTTTCAGCATATTTGGTAAATATAATGCAAATATATATATTTTATTATATGAAGATTTCAAAAATATTTACCATTAGTAATATTTTGATCTTGACTTTGCGTTGGAGAGCAATTATCTGTTAAATATAAAGGAAATTATTTTTTGAAAATAAAAAGAATTCTTACTAAAAAAGTAATCATTTTACCGTGTTCAACATGTCTGTTGCCAGAA
Source organism: Camponotus pennsylvanicus (assembly GCA_023638675.1). Classification (NCBI taxonomy): domain Eukaryota; kingdom Metazoa; phylum Arthropoda; class Insecta; order Hymenoptera; family Formicidae; genus Camponotus; species Camponotus pennsylvanicus. The sequence goes on along the minus strand of JALHBL010000960.1, from coordinate 23,309 downwards.
AGTGGAAATGATGGATACGTGTTACTATCTTCATCAGACATACCACAGTTAGACTCATAGGACTCATCAGTATCTGAGTAATCGTTGTGTTTATTCGTTCCTTGTCTCCGCTTATGTAATTTATTAATTTTTTTCGTTTAAATCTCCGTATGTGATGAAAGATCGTCTGTATTTTGAGCTTTGATTACTTTCTTTTTAGCAATATTTAAATCACCTAAACAATTATTACTTGTGTAACCAATGGCGAACAATATAACTAATAAAAATAGCACCGTTTGTTGTACATAATATAATAATTGCAAGTGCATAGTATTACAAAAGATGTTATTCCCATGAAGCTACTAAAAATGCACAGAACTATTCTACATTACAGAACTTGTTATAAATTTTTGATAATTATAAGTATTAATAAGAGGATATACCATGAGTACAACATGGCGTGGTACGTTGATGTACATTAACATACTGCGCCGTGACGTATTCAGTGGGATGTTCTCTTTAATGTTGTATTAATAACATAGTTTGAGTACAATTCTTTATTAATAAATTAATGATTTATTTTTTATAAAAATTTTATAATATAATTATATATTTATATATTTATTAGAATTATAAAATTATAAAATTATAATTATATATTTATTAAAATTTTATTATATAATTTCATAAAAATTTAATATAATATAAACGACATTTACCATATGTGTCTAAAATAATTGCTTCGTATTTCATCCATCTCGAGTCAGGACAGTGCTGATTTTTTATTGATGCTTTAATAGCTGCATTATCGTAACTTTTTGGTGGCCAATAGCATGTAGATTCTTTTGTCAGAAACCATTTTTTTGGTACTGCCTCAACAGTACTATCCTCTTTGAATCGAACGACAAGCCAAGTCATCTATACACATATATTAATCAATGCTTAGGAATTCCTAAAACTTAAATTTAATTATTAAAAACTTCTCCAATAGACAATGAAATAAACAAATCGAAATATACCAAAGAGAAAAACTATAATTTAGCAAATCAATAAATCAAAATTAACCAAAGAATAAAATAAATATTATAACTGACCCTTCTTCGAAATTTTTTTCGTTATTTGAATATCCTCAAATACTAATAATTTTTTATTTTAAGATTTTCATCGGGCTAGAGATATTCAAATTCAATGACAATCTGTCATTAGCCAATTTTAGATCCCAATTGTTGAGCCGAACTTTTATCTATGGTATCTTATATGATATATCTCTGTGTATATATTTAAGTAAACAAAAATTAGTTATAAAATTCATACAATTTAACAAAAGGATCTTTTTCTAAAATATAATTACCGAAGACTAGAAGAAAATAATATTTTTTCTAAAGCAATCAACACATATGAAAGATAATAAATTTAACAGATTAATAAATTTAAATAAACAAGAATTTCGAAATTGAAATACAAAACTGATTGATTAATTATTATTATCATATATTTGAATTAATTATATTTAAAGATCTCATACTAGTTAAACAAGAAAAATAACTTACATTTTTCGTTAGCTTTCCATTGTTGGTTCCGAAAAATATTGAACTTGTTATATATAGAGTATTTAAATTTCAGAGTATTTAAAATTTCAGAAATAAGGATTATGGTTAATTGTTTATTTGTTAAACTGATTTCTCATTGATTGCCAAACCAAGCCAATACCATATGTTAATATCTAATGATATATACCTGATAATGGTATATACCTAATAATATATATTAATAAAAAATGATTTATATTTAAAAAAATTGAAATAAAATTTCACAAAAGATAATTTTCAAGTGTTAATTTTTTTTTAATTAATTAATCTTTTCAATTAACATTTTAGCTTTTTAAATTATTATTACATTTTTTACACTTACACATCAATATATATTTTATAATATTAATTAACCATCTTTTTTTTGTCATATTTGTTTTTCATTTGAAAAGGGTCAGAACCAACAATCGAAAGCTCACGAAAAATATAAGTTAATTTTCTTTTCTAGCTAATATAAAGCCTCTAAATGTAATTTTTTTAAAATTATAAAATATTTAATTTCTAGCTAATTACTGAAAAATGTGATCGATTATTATCATCATGAAATTATTTAAAACAATTATAAATGCAGTAAAGGAAATACAATATAGTGATCATTGTATGGTAAAACTAATAATTTTCTTTTAATCTTATCAATTCTCCACATTTGAAATACATTATTGTATTTTGTAATAAATTTAATATCAAATAATGAAGAAAAACATGGCTTTGAATAGAAATCTTTGTGTGGAATATACTTGATTCCTATTAAAAATATTTTATTTTGATATGAAGCAAAATTTAGTATTTCAACGATACTTGAATCATCCAATTCAACAAATCGATCAGCTACTTTTAAAATATTTAAGCAATAATTAATTGTCTTAAGTTTCCTGTAATGCGGAGAAGTGCAATTATTTATTAATGGATCATTAAAATGTTCCCGCAATAACATTGTGGAATTACCATTTGCAGATTGTATTGGTTGCAAAAAATTATTATCCTCGCTAACCCTACACACAACCTGTTGCAGCTGCTGCGAATGCCTACGGATATACTTTTTTAACTTCTGCATATAATTTTCGAATGGAAAAGCGCTGAATTCATCGAGTGAACCAAATAGTCGCACACAATCATTTAAATGCAATAGACTATGTATGTTGTGCGAAATAAAATCGGGTCCATAAATTTCAATTGAATTCTTAATAAAATATTTGATTAGGTCTTCGGCATATGAAATATAATTCTCAAATTTTGTGTAGTGATTACTTATCAATATTGAGCTGGCTAAACTTAGCGTAAGAAAATTATTATACTCTTTCAATGGTATTACTTTCTTCAAAACTATTGGACCTGTACATAATAGAAATAGTCTAAATTCGGTTGCCTTCAATCTTTTACATTTCATTTATTTTTCTTGCAAATTCACAAGAAATATATTTTCCTAAGACCTGAAGATTGTCGTTAATTTTATTAATACTCGAAGCACGTAATTTATGGGGAGGCTTGCCATCCATCCATAACGCTTACAACATAACAATCTTTTTGTTGCACCCAATAGAAGATTATGCATATAATCTAAAGGTACATTATTAATCATATTAAAATTAGGAATTTGAAGCCAAAGTGTTTCTCCTGTATGGTGTTCGACTTGAAGGGTATTTCTAAATGAATAATCTGTTCTTTTTCTATAATTCTCTGTTTCAACAAAGCATAAAACATTATTAACCATATCCCCTTCCTGATCACACTTTGTACATGAAAAATAATGAATGACTTTTAACAGATAAAATATGAGATTTGGCTGGGGTATCACAAATTAACATTGAAATTTTGAATTTACATAATACAGATTGTATCATTATTCCATTTGATAATTCTATACATTCTTCTACAAATTCCTTTAAAAATTCACTGGCTAAGGTTTTTCACTTCCATAATATAAAACTATTATAAATACTTGATTTTTCAGATTTTTAATTGATTTAACTGTACCCAAAATTGGCCAAAAGAAACTTGATGTGCTTTTTGTTAAAGGCAGCCCGTCAATGTTAATTGCAAGAACAAATTCTGTATTTTGATCAACAATTATATTATGCTTTAAAGTTAAAAAATTTAGTGAGTTGTGTATACCAAAATAATGAAATAAATTGTTTAAAGAATTAGATTTGCGGGGTGATTTCAAAATTTTACGTGGATCAGCTGGTAAAATATTAGTCAACAATGGTTCTTCACGTAATATATCTAATAATTGTTTAAATGCAGTTAGACTAATATTTCTGTCAATGGACCATTTTCCTAATTTTGTGGTAAGAGATTCCGCAGGCTTTGCAAATAACGGAAGTGAAATACTAGTGTCGTTACGTTGTTGTAAATCACTAAGAGAAGAATAATCATTCTGTTTCAAATGTCTTGATTATTTAATAAAATGTAATCGTTATTTAGAAAATCACTATTATCATTCTTATCAATATCAATTTCATTATCAACACTACTCTTATATATTTTTTCATTATTCTGATTATAATATTGATCTGAGATTATTTCATGATTTGCTAATTGATTTGTTTCACTAATTGTTGCTAATGACAGATATAGTCTTTCGTTAACTTTCCGACACAATTTTTCTCTGTGACTTTTTTTATTTGGCATTTTGAATTATATTCATTAGAGAGACACAAAGAAATTAATAGAATATATAATATATATAGAAAATAATAGATGAAAAATGCAGGTCTAAGTAAAAATTTATCGATCCGAATGTAATGAACAATACCTAAAACATAAAACAATTCATGTTTATTTATAGAAACTTTATAGGATAGCTGAAATAAACAATATTAGAAAGAGAATTGAAATTTCATATATAGCAAATTGTCTTAATTTGCATACGTCTAAACTTATATTATTAATAAATTATAAATAAGCAATAGAGAATTTATTCATCACTCATATGTAGCGTTAAGCGTACATAGAATTTTGCATTTCATATTAACGAATTTACTAAATTGAAATTTAAGAAATAAAATAATTTAAAAATTGGATCTAAACAGAAATAAAAATATTATATTCGTATAAAAATTGGAAAGATAGTACAACTTTTTAGAAGCAATATTTAAAATTTGATATAATATAATATATGTACTTTTCAAAAGTTTTAACATTAAGTTTGCGGTGAATCGTATATTTGGCTGAAAAATGTTTTTAAACCTGTTGCTTTTAATAATTTTTCTTTGTATTAATTACATTAATTAATGATATTAGACTAGCATATTATTAGATTAAGAAATAAACATTAAGAAAAATTATGTTGTAACAATGATTAACCTACATAAATGAAGCAGTAAATGAAGCACATAAATGAAGCAGTAAACAATGCTTAACCTACGTAAATGAAGCAGTAAATGATTATAGGACGTAGTATATAGTACTTACCGCTTTAATTTTAATGAAACTATCTGCTTGCTATTGTTCCACGAAATAGTTGTCGCACAATGCACAATTATATTTTAGACAAATTAAAACGTTGCACAAGTCGTTTTTTATATTAGATTTTTCAAAGCCTGCGTGCTGCGTGCTGTGTGCTGCGTGAAAGACGAACGTGAGATGAGACAATAAATGAGCCAAGGAAAGGAGAAGTAGAAACAAGTGAAAACTGTCTCCCAGTGACTCACAACTCACGCAGCGCAACCAACTCATCCACCATTAATAGATAATTATACTGTACATCGTAATTGGTTTACGATTTTTATGACGCTAAAGTTAAAGAATAATATTTATTAGCGTTAAAGCATAGCTCGCTACATTATTGTTCAATGTATAATTACTTTTTAATATTTACAAAAAGTGTATATATAATTAATAGCTTTTGCTTATTGTCAATTGACAATATTAATTATACACTTTTTGTAAATATTAAAAAGAATATATATATTTCGTTTAAAGTAACAAAATTTTATAACTAAACTAAATAATTTAAGAGAATTTAAATTTAATCAAGTTAATCAAAATAAATCTAATTTAATTTAATCTAAATAAAAAAATATTTAATGCAAAAAAATTTGATGTTGCTGTACTGAATATACGTTCACGTGAATTTGGCACAAGACACGACCGTATCTCTTTAATTAATATATATGATCATACATAATTTCACACGTATATCCGATGTATATACATATCTGAAAGTACTGCATATATCAAATGCGTACGTATATTAGATGTGCAGTGGATATAGAATATGCGTATATCCGTTTTTTGTATATCCTATGTATATACGTTTTTGGATCTTCTATGTATATCCATTTCTTATGTTTATAAAACATATTACGGATATCCAATAATTATATTACGGTTATCCAATATTCGTTTTTTGTATATTCTATGTATATACGTTTTTGGATCTTCTACGTATATCCAATAATCGCGTATATCCGTTTTCGTATATCCTATGTGTACACATTTTTGGAGTTCCTACGAATATCCATTGCGTAAATACATAAGATGTACTATAGATATTCAATATTTGTATATCCGTTGTCGTATATCCTATGTATGTACGTTTTTGAATCTTCTACGTATATCCATATATGTATGTACATAAGGCATATTACGGATGTCCATTACTTGTACATCCGATTTCGTATACCCTATGTATATACGTTTCTGGAAGTACTGCATACAGGCTGTTTAAAAAGTTCCGGACCGGTCGAATATTTCATAAACTATGCACTTTAGAAAGAAATGTTTCAAACAAAAGTTGTATGGCCTGAAGGGGGCCATCAGATGGTGGCAATGATTTGACCTTGGAGAGTCATTTGAAGGTCACGTGAAGGTCACCGTTAATTTCTTAAATGAAATCCCCTATTTATTATTGCATATTCTTATAGCTTATCTCGAGGGCTTTCCAAAACACTATAATAAAATATTTTTCCCTCAAGTACTTTTTGAGTTATAAGGCTTGAAATTATTTCTTAATTTTACATAAACCGTAAAATATCTTATAAAATATTCATTTTTCGATTATCTTATCTTAATACTTTTATGTACAAAATAATGAGAGGAATCAATTGGTGTAAAGAAAACACATAGTTATTTTTAAGAAAAAATATGTAATTGTTAATTGCAAATTACATATTTTTTCTTCGAAACAACTATGTGTTTTCTTTACACCAATTGATTTCTCTCATTATTTTGTACATACAAGTATTAAGATAAGATGATCGAAAAATGAATATTTTACACGATATTTTACGGTTTATGTAAAATTAAGAAATGATTTCAAGCCTTATAATTCAAAAAGTACTTGAGGGAAAAATATTTTATTAGTGTTTTGGAAAGCCCTCGAGATGAGCTACAAGAATATGCAATAAAAAATAGGGGGTTCCATTTAAGAAATTGACGGTGACCTTCACGTGACCTTCAAATGACTCTCCAAGATCAAATCATTGCCACCATCTGATGGCCTAATTTAAGCCATACAATTTTTGTCTGAAACATTTCTTTTTAAAGTGCATAGTTTATGAAATATTCGACCGGTCCGGGACTTTTTGAACACCCTGTATATCAAATACGTATGTATATTAAATATACAGGGTTTTCGAAAAGTCCGGAAACGGTCGAATATCTAAAAAATAAAGCATTTTAGAGAAAAATGTTTCAAATAAAAGTTGTTTGGTTTAAAGAGAGCTATAAAATGGTGGCAATGGTTTGATCTTGAATAGTCGCTGGAAGGTCACATGAAGATCACCTTGAATTTTTCAAATGGAACACCCTATATATTTTTGCACATTCTTGTAGCTCATCTCGGGAGCTTTCCAAAACACTATAATTAAATTAGTTTTCATTAAGTATTTTCCGAGTTATGAGGCTTGTATGTAAATAATGAGAAGAATCAATTGGTGTAAAGAAAACACATAGTTGTTTCGAAGAAAAAATATGTAATTTGCAATTAACAATTACATATTTTTTCTTAAAAATAACTATGTGGTTTCTTTACACCAATTGATTCCTCTCATTATTTTGTACATAAAAGTATTAAGGTAAGATAATCGAGAAATGAATATTTTACAAGATATTTTACGGTTTATGTAAAATTAAGAAATGATTTCAAGCCTCATAACTCGAAAAGTACTTAATTAAAATTAACTCAATTATAGTGTTTTGGAAAGCTCCCGAGATGAGCTACAAGAATGTGTAAAAATATATAGGATGTTCCATTTGAAAAATTCAAGGTGACCTTCATGTGACCTTCCAGCGACTATTCAAGGTCAAACCATTGCCACCATTTTATAGCTCTCTTTAAACCAAACAACTTTTATTTGAAACATTTTTCTCTAAAATGCTTTAATTTTTAGATATTCGACCGTTTCCGAACTTTTCGAAAACCCTGTATATTGAATATCGAATATGCGTATATCCATTTTTTGTATATCCTACGTATATACGTTTTGGATTTTCTACGTATATCCATATATGTGTATACATAAGATGTATTACGGATATCTCATTCACGTATATACGTTTTTGGACATCCTATATATATATACGAGATTCAATAGACGTACATTGAATATTACGGATGTCGTATGTAAATTCAGAAGACTTCTGTGCTGACTGGGAAGGACTATAACTTTATTTTACAGTTAATATAAATTTTATTATTAAAACGCGATGGAATGTTCGCGAACCGCGTAAAACCGCCATCTCAGCGAACCGCGTGCGAGTTCGTCGGAAACGCGAAAGTGCAACGAAGGGTTTCGACTTTGAACCTCCTTCGCTTGCACTTTTGTTAGATTTGACCGCCACGAAGTCCTTCATGACCGTACAGTCATGTCGCTAGGCGATCCCTTTCAAAATACCCCCAAAAACAAGGTATTAAAAACCATCCATCGCGAATCCGCGGCGGACAGTCGTTAATTAAAAATCAATTATTAAGAATATGTCGAAGGGTTAGTCGCTACTTAGCGTATCGAATAATAAAAGAAAATCTGTTAGTGCCATCTAACGGAATTAAGAACGAGACTGAGGATATTAATGAAAGGAGGCTTATATTGAAGCAAGAAGATTTATATTTGTGTTTATATATGTTACGTCCAGACCCTAGAATGGATGGACCGTATGGAAGGACCCAACTTATTTATCCCGTGACACACTTTACTCGGGCGTCTGTATGGATCGGTTCAAGAATGTGAAGGCTGACACAGGTCAGCGACCGAAGGTCCCTTTAACGCTGTGTTTCTAGATCTATTCGCTCGGTGGTCCCTTTTCAGTAAAGGAACTTAAATGTATTATATATTTCCGCGGATGTTACAGTGGTTCGGAGGTCATCAGTCAGAATGTACAGGGAGGAATTTACGTTAAGAATTAGGTTCTGACTGGTTGTTGCAATATATATATATATATATATATATATATATATATATATATATATATATATTTTCTCACTGATGACCTCGGAACCATACATACCCACACACACATAGTTATAAGCGCTAATATGTAATATTTTTCATTCTTTCTTCATCTCATTAAATAATATATTGTATTTTTCATTTAATGTATAATATTTAATTATTTAATATATATATATATATATATATATATATATATAATATTCATTATTTATTTATATTTATTATTAATAAATATCATGTATATTCAAAATAGGATTATTAAAATTTGAATATGAGCGGAAGTTGCATAAAAATGGCGAACCAATCAAAAGTGGCCCCCTGATGGCCAGTCTCTTATTAAAGGATCTCTAGCATACATTATATTAATTTAAAGAGTAATCTTATTATTTTCAAAAGATTAAGAGGATGCCGGAGTCGCAGCCGAACTCCGACGGGTAGGCGTCCTCATTTTAACATAACTAAAAGTGTCGGTACATTACCAACACTTATAGTTATGTTACCGACAGTATTGTCTAGAATAAAAAGACATGCATATTTTAGAAAGAGCAATGTGAAAGCTTTTCTTTACATTGTGTTTAATTGTGTTTATTGGAACAAAAAATATGTTGCATTTTCACTGCTCTATCGTCTCGCACAAGCAACGATTTTAGAGCATAGATCTGTCTTTATTGCGTACATATTAAACATAATTCTAATATCATTGCTCTCATTTAGCTATGTCTCTTTATATATATAATAAAAATATATTGTGAAAATATTTATAAATATTATATACTTTTAAATTTTACGAATACGATATTACATCAAACAATTTGCATAAAACATTTTATATTGTTAGCTTTTGATTATATCGATTTAACAAATGTCGTGCATAAATTGTAATTTATAGAAAGTTATATGCAATTATCCTTTTTATTGTATATACAGAGTGTCGCAGAGTACTATACATATATAAGCGCTTGTGAGGAGCGTAGTAAATTGAAGAAAAAAGTCCCATAGCATTTTACGATTTTTGCAATAATAGAAATTATAAAATAAATAAATTATATAATAATATTAAATAAAATCGAACGAATGTGTATCTACGTGTGTGTTTGTGTGTTGTGAGAGAGAGAGAGAGAGAGAGAAACGCTCGACCGTTCGAGCTATTGCATGGTCCAGCGTGTTAGGCATTTCGTCGGCACGTGGCAAGGGGAAGAACAGCGGGACATGCCGTTGTCATTCGTTACAACGTCATCGCCGCGCTGTGCTGTCCCTCCCCTTGCCGCGCGCCGACAAAATGCCAAACACACTGGATCATGCGATAGCTCGAACGGCCGAGCGCTTCTCTCTCTCTCTCACACAAACACACAAACACACACGTAGATACACATTCGTTCGATTTTATTTAATATTATTATATAATTTATTTATTTTATAATTTCTATTATTGCGAAAATCGTAAAATGCTATGGGACTTGTTTCTTCAATTTACTACGCTCCTCCCAAACGCTTAAATATGTATAGTACTCTGCGACGCTCTGTATATACAATGAAAAGGATATTTGCATATAACTCTACAAATTACAATTTATGCACGACATTTGTTAAATCGATATAATCAAAAGCTAACAATATAAAATGTTTTATGCAAATTGATGTAATGTAAAATTTATAAATAATATAAATATTTTCATAATTCATTCTTTGTCTCAAAAGCATCAAAATGATAGATTTATATCGATAATATAATAGGTTTCATCGTCCATTTCCAGACGCAACCATAATATATATTTTTTTCGTTTCTCCGATATATGCAAATGAGATATTTGTACTGAGGCGTCTTTTTCTAACGATATTCATTGGAATATCGTGATCAGATATGATAAATGTAAGATATATGAATAATTTATCACTTTGGAAAAGGCAATTTACTTTCTGCTATAATTTTAAAAAAATGTTGCTTTGTACATTTCACATTATTGAAATATTTTTCCTTACAAGGATTTCCTTCTAAGGCTATAGTTTATAGTAGTATAGTAAAAGCCGCAGCATAAATTTCACAGCATATGCTATCAAGTCGAAGCTTTTCAAATATTATATTATTTGTAGGCAACGGCAATGAAAGTAATTTTTTTTAGGCACCAATAGACACCACATAGCCGGGTAGGCTATCGTACATTCGAAGCTTGGTGTCATAAAAAAAAATCGCCAGCGATCAGTATAATTTACTCCAATAATTTGTTAGCTTTTGTCGCTATATGACATGCTACAATTATATAAGAATTATCGCAATATATAGCACACTTTCAAAATACGAATCCTCTTATAACGTGTAAAAATCGGTTCAATGATTTATTTTATCTGGATTTTTATTCTTATCAAATATGCCTTTTAGTTGAGGCAGTGTCTTTATGATCTCTGAATTAAATTTCGTTTAAATTTCGCTTTCAGAATGCACATGCAAATCGTATCTGATGTAAAACATTTTTGAAAGTAACCAGCACACAAATTAAGATCGCTTCTCGAATTTTTTTGAATAATCAACATACAAATTAGATCGACTCTAGATTTTTTTTGAATAACCAGCACACGAATTAAATCGCCTCTGGAATACTTTTCGAATAGCCAGCATCAAAATTAAATCACCTCTGGGTTTTTCTTAAACCAGCATACGAATTAGATCGCCTCTGGATTTTTTTTTAATAATCAGCTCACGAATAGATCGCCTCTGAAATAAATATTTTAAATAACCAAAGCGCACATGCAAACCGCATCTGATATGAAATATTTCTAAAAACAACCAGCTTACGAATAAATTGCCTCTGGATTTTTTTGAATAATCAGCACACGAATTAAATCGCCTCTGGATTTTTTTTCAATAACCAGCACACGAATTAAATCGCCTCTGGGTTTTTTTAAACCAGCACACGAATCCATTTTTTTAATAATCACTTACAATAATTCCTCTAAATAAATATTTTAATAACCAGAGCGCACATGCAAACCGCATCTGGTATGAAACATTTCTAAAAACAACCAGCACACGAATTAAATCGCCTCTGGAATTTTTTTTAATAATCAGCTTACGAATAGATTGCCTCTGAAATAAATATTTTAATAACCAGAGCGCACATGCAAATCGCATCTGGTATGAAACATTTCTAAAAACAACCAGCACACGAATTAAATCGCCTCTGGATTTTTTTTGAATAACCAGCACACGAATTAGATCGCCTCTGGGATTTTTTTTAATAATCAGCTCACGAATAGATCGCCTCTGAAATAAATATTTTAACAACCAGAGCGCACATGCAAATCGCATCTGGTATGAAACATTTCTGAAAACAACCAGCACACGAATTAAATCGCCTCTGGATTTTTTTTGAATAACCAGCACACGAATTAGATCGCCTCTGGAATTTTTTTTAATAATCAGCTCACGAATAGATCGCCTCTGAAATAAATATTTTAATATCCAGAGCGCACATGCAAACCGCATCTGGTATGAAACATTTCTAAAAACAACCAGCACACGAATTAAATCGCCTCTGGATTTTTTTTGAATAACCAGCACACGAATTAAATCGCCTCTGGAATTTTTTGTAATAATCAGCTCACGAATAGATCGCCTCCGAAATAAATATTTTAATAACCAGAGCGCACATGCAAACCGCATCTGGTATGAAATATTTTTAAAAACCACTAGTCCACGAATAAATCGTCTCTGGGATAAATATTTTTTAAAAAGTATTTTTTAATTAATAACTAGAACGCACATGCAAACCGCATCTGGTAAAATATATAATCTGTACGTGTATATATATATGTGTGTGTGCGTGTGTGTGTGTGGGTGTGAGTGTGGGTGTGTGTATGTATGGACGTATGTATGTATAAAAGTGATGCGAGAGTTACATGAGGAAGCGAGGTAATAAAAACGAGCGAAACAACAATAAAAGCGAACGAGATAGAAATAGCACGAGCAACGAGGACTCGAACTCGAGAATCGGATCTTTCTTTCACACTATTATTTTCCTCTCGCTCGCATCTATTACTGTCTTGCTCGCTCCTATTATTGTCTCGCTCGCATCTATTACTGTCTCATTCGCTCTCGATTCTTGGGTCCACTTATCTTTTCGAGCTGTCTATCACGATTGTCAAGTGTGACGGAGAAAGCAAGACCGTGAGTAGAGAGCGAGCGAGATGACCTATCATCAAAGAGTTCCGAAGTCTCTTACAATCGGTTTCTTCGCTTCCTCTATCCATTCCGAATTCATGAAGATGTAAACATCTTCTAAAATAAAAATTGAATCTTTTATTTTTAATTTCATCGGTTTGAAAATAATTTTAATAAATTAATGAGATTTTTGCGATTAAAATGATATCAAATACGGCGTAAATCGGGTAATTTTTAATTAGTCTGATAATACAAGTTTTATAATTATATATTTAACTAAATTTATGCGATTTATATCGTGTTTGATATTATTTTAATTGCAACATTCTCATTATCCTATTAAAATTACTTTCAAATGAATAAAAAATGCATTTTATTTTCTGACATATATTCGTGAATATTATAAATAAAGTCTCAGAGACTTCGCAATGTTCGACATCGGAAACTTTTTCGTTTTTTATTTATAATAATTTACGACTTTAAATTTCTATAAAATAAAAAGTAAAACTTTTATACTTTATTTTTGATAAAAAAGGGATTAATGAAATTTTTGCGTTTAAAATGACATCGAACCCCACACAGAAGAAAATATCTAATGGATATCTACTGGATATCTACATATCCATTTAATGTCCATATCCACTATGGATAACCAATAGATATCTAATAGATGTCTAAAATGTTTATATTTCCTGAATAACCAATGATGATATCCATTGAATATCCATATAAAATCCCTATATCCATATCTACTGAAAATCTATCAAAGATATCCACTGGACATCCATATAAAATCCACATATCCATATCTACTGAAAATCTACCAAAGATATCCATTAAACATCCATATATTGTCCACATATTCATGTCCACTGAACATCTACCAAGGATATCCATTAGACATCCATATAATGTCTACATATCCATGTCCACTGAAAATCTATCAAGGATATCCATTGGACATCCATATAAAATCCATATATCCATATCTACTGAAAATCTACCAAAGATATCCAATGGATATTCATATACTTCCACGAGCTTCATGCCTTGCCGCTAGGTGGCGAAAAGAAAAACGCCTAACCCGAAAGTGGGATCCATCTAAGACAGTATATAAGGCCGCAGCACAGGTCCCACGAGTCACGGCTTATCGGTCAAAGAGCGCAGACTATTATAGCCGCATGTCCTCTAGCTTTTGCGAGGAGCTCCAGAGCTCCATATAATTAACCACAGACGGTTAATTTTTTTTTAAATTCCGTTATATATGGTATCTACATGTATCTATATATAATAAATATCCACTGAATATTGTATAGATATTTACAGGATATTGATTTACATATCCTGTAGATATTTATGGAACATTTAATAAATATCCACGCAGAAATCTGATGAATATCCAGTATACATGCAATGGATATCTACAGAAATATCCACTAAATATTGTATGAATATCTAATGGATATTTATGTAGATATCCTATGGATATTTATGAGATCTCGAATGGCGGACATCTGGATATCTAAAGCACGTCTAATAAATGTTTCTTATATATTCGTGGATATCCCTAATGTCCATTGAGAATATCTAATAGATATCTAATAGATATTATTTTCTGTGTGGGATACAATATAATTCGGATAACTTTTACTTATTGTTATATAAGTAAAAGAATGTATCTAATTGAAAATTATTCGAATAAAATGTTGAGTTGTTTAATGTGATTTTAGTCATAAAAACCATATTAATTCTAAAATTGTGTTCAGTAAGATAAATTAAGTAATGTAAAAATTGTAGTTTCTAATACATTTTCAATGTTATTAATTGTGATGTTAACATGACATCTTCTGGTACATTTAAATATGTGAAAGAAATAAATAAATTATTTTAATATGTATAATAAATTAAGATAATTTGTTTCACTGCACAATATATAGATCATTTAATATTAATTATATCGACCATATTTAGACCAGGAGACGTCATGTGAACACCACAATTGATAACATTGAAAATGTATTAGAAACTAAAATTTTTACATTACTTAATTTATCTTACTGAATATAATTTTAGAATTAATATGATTTTTACGACTAAAATCACATTAAACAACTCAACATTTTATTCGAATAATTTTCAATTAGATACATTCTTTTACTTATATAACAATAAGTAAAAGTTATCCGAATTATATTGTGTTCGATGTCATTTTAAACGCAAAAATTTCATTAATCCCTTTTTATCAAAAAAGATCAAATAAAATATAAATGTTTTAGTTTTTATTTTATGGCAATTTAAAGTCGTTATTAAATTATTATATTATAAATTATTATGAATTATTATAAATAACGAAAAAGTTTCCGATGTCGAACATTGCGAAGTCTCTTACATGAGACTTTATTTATAACAGTGCTGGGATTTACTTGCAATTTTCGGCCAGATTTCTTAGCTTACGCCTACTGTTCCCCTCTTACCGCTCGCGCCGCTCGTAAGTAAGGAGCGCTCAGGAACGTGCACGTCATAAATGTAATGTGGCAATCTATCTATCTAAGTTCTCTTTATTGTAATTACGTTTCAAAACACAAATATTTTAAATTGTTACAGAACATATACGTAATTAATAATAGAATAATAATTTTTATTATTAATAAACAATAAAGAGAACTTAGATAGATTGCCACATTACATTTGTGACGCGCACGTTCCTGAGCGCTCCTTAGTTACGAGCGTTCGGCGGCGCAGTCGCTAAGGCGCGAGCGGTAAGAGGGGAACAGTAGGCGTAAGCTAAGAAATCTGGCCGAAAGTTGCAAGTAAATCCCAGCACTGATTTATAATATTCACGAATATATGTCAGAAAATAAAATGCATTTCTTATTCATTTGAAAGTAATTTTAATAGAATAATGAGAATGTTACGATTAAAATAATATCAAACACGATATAAGTGGCATAAATTTAGTTAAATATATAATTATAAAACTTGTATTATCAGACTAATTAAAAATACGCCGTGTTTGATATCAATTTAATCGCAAGAATCTTATTAACTCATTAAAATTATTTTCAAACCGATGAAATTAAAAATAAAAGATTCAATTTTTATTTTATAAGATGTTTACATTTTCATGAATTCGGAATGGATAGAGGAAGCGAAGAAACCGATTGTAAGAGACTTCGGAACTCTTTGATGATAGGTCATCTCGCTCGCTCTTTACTCATAGTCTTGCTCTCTCCGTCACACTTGACAATCGTGATAGACAGCTCGAAAAGATAAGCGGACCCAAGAATCGAGAGCGAGCGAGACAGTAATAGATGCGAGCGAGACAATAATAGAAGCGAGCGAAACAGTAATAGATGCGAGCGAGACAATAATAGGAGCGAGCGAGATAGTAATAGATGCGAGCGAGAGAAAAATAATAGTGTGAAAGAAAGATCCGATTCTCGAGTTCGAGTCCTCGTTGCTCGTGCTATTTCTATCTCATTCGCTCTTATTGTTATTTTGCTCGTTCTTATTACCTTCTCGCTTCTTCACGTAACTCTCGCATCACTTTCGTACATACATACGTCCATATATACACACACCCACACCCACACCCACACCCACACACATCCACACACACACACACATACGCGCACGCACGCACGCATGCACGCACGCATGCACGCACGCCACACACACACACACACACACACACACACACACACACACACACACACACACACACACACACACACACACACACACACACACACACAATATATATATATATATATATACATATATATAGTGTATATGTATATATTGTGTATATGTATAACTTACACAGAATATTTTCTACGGAACACGTTGTAACGCTGTTTTTCCGCAGCTTTTTACGCGTACGATTGTTACGCCGCTGCGTGACAGCGAGTATCTATGACACGAAATTCGAGAAAGAAAACGCAAGAGTGTAATGCTTTAGTGTGCGCGTACATGTATACTGACGTATACTATTACACGCAAGATGAAAGAGAAGGATGGTACGAGATTGACTCTCCTTGTCACACAAACCGATTACAACGCCGTCTGTCGTGATAGCGAGCAACTAATTTACAGGACTGCTTTACTCACGTGCCTCGATTTCGCACACACACATATGCACGAAAGTCTAATAGACCGAAATCTTTTTTATTAGGCTTCTAAATTCATTTCTGAAAGCTCACTTATATTCCTTCATGCAATCTCTTCCGGGAAGCTATTTTATTTTGCACATACAAACTGCAAAACTTTTATATTAAGCAAATGTTGTTCCGACTCGACACTAGAAGCCGATAAAAAAACTGTAATTTTTCAATTTTCTTGATTTTTTGATATAAAACCGGGAGGTTCCCGGGTTATTTTTATATGTACTTCAATCGTGGAGAAGCATTTATTATTCTACGCAACTAATAAAAAGTTTTCGGTCTATTAATTTTATCGATAAAAAAGGAAGATCCGGCATCCTCTTAAACTTGAAGATTAATAACAACATAACATAACATTATAATATTTAATCAAATACATATTATGCAATAACATTATACACACAAACGAGATAATAATTTTTCTTCAAGCTATATTAATAGAAATTACAAAAAAGTTGGAAATGCAAATAAGGCTTAATAATATTAATTTACTAAGTAATTTTTAATTTGAAAAAATATATCTAGTTATACATACAGAAAATATTTTAAATTACCACACCTTCTTTCTAATTATAATTAACAATCATAATTTCCAATGTGTAAATAGTAAAATGTTAAACTTTAGCAATGTACTTTAGAAGGACAAAAATTACACTGTCCGACACTGATTTTGTCTTTGGCTTGCAAAGTATCATTTTCAGAGTATTTTTTGACATTGAAAATGATGCTGTCCTCAGAATTTGCCTATCACATCACATTTTCGAGAAAAATTGGGTAGCATGGGTCAAAAATGATGATTTCGTCTATATTTAGAACGACATTGCGTTTAAAAGAATTTAATTTTTTTAACTTCGTCTACACTATCTTAAAGTGTTATCTTTTATCTTCAAAATTATTTTTCTCGAAAATATGACGTGATAGAATTTTTCTGAGCGCGGATTCAAATTCAGCAAGCAAAAATCTTCAAAATGACACTTCGCAAGTCAAAGACAAAAAAAAAAGGTCAAATTTTGTTGGACAGTGTTATAAAGTCTTATCTTTATTATAAGTTGTAAATTCTAAATCCATTGTAATCCAAATTGTATATAAATATTTATTTAAATATACATTTGAAATATAATCTCTCTCTCTCTCTCTCTCTCTCTCTCTCTCTCTCTCTCTCTCTCTCTCTCTCTCTCTCTCTCTTTCCCTCTTTCTCTTTGTTTTCCATTATATTTAATAATTTATAAATTTAAGCATTTTATAAAATAAACATTAAAACTTATTTTTTATTTAATCTTTTTAAATGTAATTTTACTGGATTAATTAGATTTTTGTAGCAAAGGAAAAGCGGCGTGCATGGTCGTTTGCGTACATAGGAAAATAAATATAGCCGCATTCTGCGGACTCAGTAGTTGGACAACATTACTAGATTTTCTGATGCAATTCGGCTGATTAGCCAGATCTGAAAGTAGAAACCAATTATCAATTGATACTTAGCAGTTGAGTCTACTGAATGCGGTCGATGCTAAATACATTGACAGTGGAAGGGACATTTTCATGCACATTTCATGTATTCCTTTCACTTGATTATTTTCTATTAATTAGGACAGAAGTTGATGCATTCAGAATACTATTTCTGTTTTTCATGGAGTTCTCTTACCTCTTAAAACAAACCAGTTTATTAGACCAGTTTATATGTTATTAAAGCTAACTCAGTGTTGGCAGGCGGGTCAAGTTTTTCGCGCATGCGCGGCAAACGAGGCCTCAATGAAGTATCTAATACAGACAAAAAGGTGTGCCACTGGTCGCCCGAAAAAATTTTCTCTTAGAAAATTGTTTCGGGTGATCAACAGTACACATTTTTATCATACACTATACGAATAACTCACGACTATTTATTAAATATCACAAAACTTTTAATAAACTGTGTCTCACTCAACTATATGTCTATATGCCAAGTAATTTTCCTCGAGCCCACCAAATCTTCCACATGTGGTACATCGCTGGTTAGCCGCCACTACTGTCGCGCATACGCGATAAACCTGATCCGCTTGCCAACACTGGGCTAACTAGTCTTTACATATCTTGTTGGTGGCATAACTAAAAAACATATCGATGTTTGTGGAGAAGTATAAGTTATAATTTATTTATATATATCAATGCTATATGTCAATGGAATTATATAAAAATATTAATACAGGATAACCAAATTATTTCAAGATTAAACGTCTTCACTTAAAATATGAATTTAGGACCACAAAACAAGAAAAAAATTGTTCTCTGGAGATATGCCCGTAAACGTTTTGTTTAAGAGATATTAATATCTAAACATTTAGAATATAAAATATATTTTAGAATTATTATCAGATTATAAGAAATAAATTAACAGTATTTCTCAACTACTTTAAAATTACTATAAAATATGAAAACTTTAACATAATTATAAATTTTGTTCAGTGATGGTTTTGAACATTTAGACATTGGTTCGGTATCTTTCTTTCACGGCACTGGACAGTTGTAATTGTTTCATATGCTTCAATAATACTTCTTTTTAAATAGTTAATGTTATTAACCAGTCTTCGATAAACTTTTTATTTAATAGTTTTAAAACTTTTTGTTTAATAGTCATATATAATAAATTTATAAGAAAAATTACATAAATTATATTTAGAAGATTATAATATAATATAATATAATATATAAGATTAAATTATATAATAAATTTATAAAATAAATAGGTGAAACTTTTGAAAACCATCATCCGATTTAAGTCAAATTTTGTAAGCAGATTTCTTTTAGATAAAATTTAGCATAGAGAAGAACTTTTGGCGAAAATTAAGACACTTTTAAAGCATTTTTTCGTAAAAGTGAATATTACCTTCAGACAGTCTGTACGAAATGACTTTCAGTTGGTCTTGATGTTAAACTTGTAAGGACATGTTGTCAAGGTCGCGATCCTGAATGATCTTTAAAAAATTTTAGCCATCGCTCGTTGTTTATTAAAAAGTTATAAACAAAAAAATTTTACAAATTATATCTAATTTTTAAATATCATGCAAACTCATGTGGAACTATACAATAATAGATCTCGTTTTTCTCGCACTGATTTAGAGGTGATGTAAGGTGGACCTCACTTCGCGTGGAAAATTGTAAACTCTCATTTAGAACCATACATCTATACAAAATAAACCATATTTTGTAATGACTGCGGGGATGACGTAGGATGAGGCTCATTTCGCGTGGAAAATTGCAAATTCATATAACAAATTATTTCAAGCTTAAATGTCTTAACTTAAAATATGAATTTAGGACTTCTAAACAAGTACCGCTATTGTAATATTATTCCTATAACTTTCCTGTAACTTTAGATGTCAAATGACATATATTGCTGCTTTTTTGTTTAGCAATCATTTATTTATCGACTGTTCTTTCGAAAACCATTATGCTCCGATTTGGGTCAAATTTTGTAAATAGGTTTCTTTAGACAACAAAGAAGTATACGAAAAGGATTTTTCACGACTAAAAAATTAAGACACTTTTTAAACATTTTTTTGTAAAAGTGAATATTAGCTATACAAAGAAATGATAAAAAGTGCGAAATATCAAAATGAACCATAGCTCATTCAAAGGGAGAAATTGAAATAGCAAAACTGTAAAAGGACATAGGCTTTCGTTTATAAGAAAATCGCAATTATTTAAACAGTTATACATTAAGTTCAGTAGTTTAGTTACAGTAATCGTGAAGCGTGGTGATTGGAGAGTCCTCGCAGTGTCAACATTTTTTTTATAATCATATTTTTATAATCATATTTTTTTACAATTTAATTAATTTTTATTATTCTTTGTAACAACAATATTATGCACACATAAAATAATATTCTTTATATATATACATATATACATATGTGTGTGTGTGTGTGTGTGTGTGTGTGTGTGTGTGTGTGTGTGTGTGTGTTGTTAATGTGTATATATATTGTTAAAATATATATACACATATATATATAATGTTAATAATATATATACACGTATATATATAATGTTAAAAAATTTTGTGTTAAATTTAACATATTTCACATGTCCCAATTTATCCACTCTAATTTTAATGTTAATTTAACAGAAGGCAAATCAATGTAAATATGTAAATAAATAACACAATATGTGAAAAATTAATACAAAAATGTAACACTTAAACGTTATCTGGAAGTAAAGTTCATGTTAAATTAACATATTTATAGTATTAAATTTAATTAAAAGAAAATATTATTCTTACATTTTTTAAAAGTAGTTATTTAAAGATTTTGATAAAATTAAAATGTTAAATTTACATAATCCGTGTGTTAAGGATTCTATATTTTAACGAAAAAAAATGTTAACGTTACATTTTTAAATTGTTAATTGATATACTATTAGTATTATCGTTGCAGTGATACTATATACTATTTATTGTTAAGTAATTTAACAAAAATTTCTACACGAGAAAATTTCAACAGAAATACAAAATGTTTTTTACCGTGTTATATATGATATTTTTACATAATTGCATTGATATATAACATTGTGACATATATAAATAAATTATAACATGTACTTTCCACAAGCATCGATGTTTTTTATTTATACAGGGTGTCCCATTTTAAGTGTCCACCCCAAATATCTCTCTCATTTTTGATTTTAGAGAAAAATGGTTCAGACATGTTTTGTATGGTTTCGAGGGGGCCATAAGATGGTACCATTGATTTGACATTGAAGAGTCACTTGAAGGTCACGTGAAAGTTACCTCAATTTTTTTAAATGGCAACCCCTATTTTTTATTACATATTCTTATAGCTGACCTCGAGAGCTTTCCAAAACATTATAATTAAGTTAGTTTTCATTAAGTACTTTCCGAGTTATGAGGCTTGAAATCATTTCTTAATTTTACATAAACCGTAAAATATCTTGTAAAATATTCATTTTTCGATTATCTTACCTTAATACCTTTATGTACAAAATAATGAGAGGAATCAATTGGTATAAAGAAAACACATAGTTGTTTTTAAGAAAAAATATAGAATTGTTAATTGCAAATTACATATTTTTTCTTCTAAACAACTATGTGTTTTCTTTGCACCAATTGATTTCTCTCATTATTTTGTACGTAAAATTATTAAGGTAAGATAATCGAAAAATGAATATTTTACAAGATATTTTATGTAAAATTAAGAAATTATTTCAAGCCTCATAACTCAAAAAGTACTTAACGAAAAGGTACTTAATTATAGTGTTTTGGAAAGCTCTCGAGATAAGCTACAAGAATATGCAATGACAAATAGTAGGTTCCATTTAAGAAATTGAAGGTGACCTTCATGTGACCTTCAAATAACTCTTCAAGGTCAAACCAATGGTACCATCTTATGGCTCCCTCGAAACCATACAACTTTTGTCTGAAACATTTTTGTTTGCTGGGCTTAGTTTTTGAGATATTTTACTGTCCAAGTTAAAATGGGACACCCTGTATACATATATATTTTGCTGGCAAAGCTTGCAGACATAACTTGACAGCAAATTGACATAAATAATCGAATAAAGTTTGTGCACATAATTTGATATCAAATTGACGTTAAAAACCGAGCAAGATTTGCTTACATAATTTTATGCCAAATTGACGTCAAAAACCGAGCAAGATTTGTTCACATAATTTTATGCCAAATTGACGTTAAAAACTGAGCAAGATTTGCGCACACAATTTGACATCAAATTGTTGGCAAAAAGAGAATCTGCCGTTTTGTAGCCATTTAAATGTGACGTCACGTGAGTATTTAAAAATCTATATAGGTTATTGACCTATGATGATACTTAAACAATATCGTACTTTGCTTCAATTAATAATTATTTTTATTTTTCATTGGGAAATGGTAAAAATGATATACAAAAATTAACTTAACAATTTTGTTTATAATAATTTAATCATTATTAATAAATTAATATAAAAATTATTAAGTTAATATGTTATATCATTTTTACTATCCTTTCTAAAAAAGGCATGTTAAATCGATTCTCGCATGTA
>JALHBL010000959.1:0-10213 GCA_023638675.1 Camponotus pennsylvanicus | reverse complement strand
GGGAGGTTCTCATTACGACCGACCAAAAAATCGACTTTTTTTTTTTGCATTTTTTTGTAGTAAATTATGTGTAGAATATATTCCCAAAACCGTTTGGTCGAATATATTTTTTTTAAGAAGTTATGGAACAAAAACGAGACCTACCTTTTGACTCGAAAATTGAAATCGAGCGGTAGTTCGAGCGGAGCGTATCTTACATAAATATTTTTGAATTGGGCGCCCATATATCCATACCATGATAAGCAGAGGTACCATATGGGCCACCAGGTGTCGACACATGGGCCATGACTCCGAAAAATTCGAAAGTGTGTATACGGCTATTAGTTTATTTAATGAAGGCTATATAACATTATTAAAAATTATGGACATCTTGGGAATCGCCGTTGGGCTTGAAGCCAATAACTTTGCCCGCCTAGCTGATGCGAAACGCGTTACTGCAGCTGAGAGCAGCATGTCAGACGGTGCAAGAACAGCCGCACTTTCGAGAAAATCCGACCAAGCAAGTCTGCAGGAGCAATATGAACTTGAGGAAGGACTGATGTATGGCCCTGGAATCGCTGATTAACCATAAGGTATATTATTTTGACGTTAACACAGATTAATCATTAATCAAATCTTTAATCGCGTCTCCTGAAAAATCGTGTTTTTCGAACTGTTGTCCACGATTACTCAAAAACTACTTGACGGATCGCCTTTTTTTTTTTGTTTTAAAGTAGATTTGATTTATTGGAGCCCCTACTACAATCAAGACGATATATGCATTACTTTTTTTTTACAGTACTTTAAAGAGCGAAAAAAAGCGAAAAAACGAAAAAAAAAATTCAAATGCCCGCCATTTTTTTAATTTTTGATTTTTATCGATAATTCTAGTAGGGGCTCCAACTACACTCATATATTTTATAAAAATTTATTGATTATTAATTTTCGATAATTTTTGCAGGCGCTAGAGTGGACAACAGCGGACCACCTTTTTTTGAGACGGTCACTTTACGGGGCGTGCCAACAAATACCGTCACATTATTTTTTAATAAAAAAAATGTTTTTTCGTACCTTTTATTGTATTAAACAAGTGGCAAAAAGTTCAAGTTGATTATTCATTTCCTTCCATGAAAAAAAAATTCAAGAAAAAACCGTTGTTTTTGGGCTTTCTAATGAGAACCTCCCCTTAATTGTAAAAAGCGCGGAATCTGATCTGCTGTGACGTCGCATAGCATAACTATAGTATATATAATTGACTGTTGGAAGCAGAGCGCTTACTAGACCTCCGCGGGATGCAATTTAGCGTCACCTACGCGTCGAGAACAAATTCGTTTAATGTAACGCGTCACTATCTGTAATATAAATTGTTAACATCGCGCTGAAGAAGGATCAAAAGATGATCCGAAACGTTCGTTTTTTGTTATTATAATGTGTTTTTTAATAAACTAATATTGAAAAAAGAAAGAAGTGTTGTTGCTTCTCTGCGCTCCAACTACCGCGCGTTGGCTCTTATGCCATTTTCTTTCTAATTTTTTGATATGACTTTATTTTTATTACGTAATGTATCATTGAACATGTAACATTGAATAAAATAATTTGTGCAGAAAAATGTGTTATTTTTTAACAATAAATAACATTGTAGTATTACTGCAACGATATATATATAATAATATAATAATAATAATAATAATAATAATAATATAATAATAATAGTATAATAATAATATAAAACTAATAATATATTAATTAACATTTTAAAAATGTAACGTTAACATTTTTATTTGCGTTAAAATATAGAATTTTTAACACATCAATTATGTAAATTTAACATTGTAATTTTATCAAAATCTTTAAATAACTACTTCTAAAAAATGTAAGAATAACATTTTCTTTTAATTAAATTTAACATTATAAATATGTTAATTTAACATGAACTTTATTTTCAGATAATGCTTAAGTGTTACATTTTGGTGTTAATTTTTCACATATTACTTGTGTTATTTATTTACATACTTGCCTTCTGTTAAATTAACATTAAAATTAAAGTGGATAAATTGGGAGATGTGAAATATGTTAAATTTAACATAAAATTATTTATTGTGTATGCTTAAAATATTCTAAAAATATGCTCAATATACCAAGAAATCTCAATATATACTGATTGTGAGAAGGTTTCTACAGCAGACATGGAAACATCCGCCGTACATTCTCAAAATATCATAGTACGTATTTCGAATTAATGAAATATACACAATCTACGTTTGCGATATACTGCATATATACTCCGGATATACCTGTGCTGTATGGGTGCATAGAAACAAGAAAATAATGTTTAATATTCGTTATTATTAAAAACTTACCTTCGTTTTTATTTCTATTTTCGACATTGTTTTTGTGAATAGAAATGTTCCTCAACAGGCTGGAACTGTCCCGAGAAAAATACGACGTGCGAACCGGGATGGTAACTGTTAATAAATTCACTTTCAAGGTTCGCAAATGATTTCATTGACGAGCGATTGTTCCTCACTCGTGCACAGTACATAAATTCACAGTTGCGAAATGCGAGAAATCTGTCGCAGGGGCAAGCGTTGCGAATGTCGCCGAACGCGTACAGTTTACAACAGAAATGATTCCTTTAAATGAATAATTGAGAACAAGTGCTCACAAGAATGTTCGCTCAAGTAGACATAAAATAACATCGATGCCGTTACAATGTACATTGAAGTGGACAATATCGCACACGATTAACACTTTCTTACGGAGGCAGTCTGTCGCCATTATAACTCATGCATTAATTAATATTCGTACGAATTGATCACTTGAATATACAATAAAGCCGTCGATTACAACGAGTAATTACGACATGAGCAAAGACACGACAAGATGGCCGAACTCTGGTCTTCGTGATCGGCACGTGGAGATCTACGCACGAGAATTCGGCGGCGAAAAGTCGGCGCGCTTCACTTATGACACTTCCGTTTAGCAACGCGAAATGCGGTAAATATCCGAGAGAACACTACTCGGACTTTTCCTGATTGTAAATGCAATCGACAATCAGAAAACTTGAGCGATCGAACGTCTTTTGCACAGCACCCTCAGACTCGTTCTGAAGGCAAGGATTACGAGAAGAAAGATGTGCCAGGACAATCGATCCGGTTAGCCAATCGCGGATTGACACCTCGAAAACGCGATTAAATCATAGGCTAATACCGTGTATTCATACGCGTCGTGCAATTGTCGCGTGGCACATACTTACAGCGATGAGGAGCGGCGCGGAGACGGAAAGGTTCGCAGGGTAGCACAAGGATGGCGCCATCGATCCGATTATCGATTCAATTTGGCAGGATTGCGTCGCGAATCATGACTTTTCTATCACGTATTAATCACGAAAACATATTCTATCTGTCCTTCGTGTAACATTTACAGAATTCCCGAAAAGATATCAATTCGATTAACAATGAATAGAAATTACTTGGGCGATGAAATAGTAGATACATCATAATTAATTTCTTTTTTAACCCTTTCGTACTTCCGCCTTTCCCAAAAGAGATGTGTTTTATATGAAAACAGTTTTATAGGTTTTTGGGGGTGCTGATTCCAAATTTATCATCAAAATTTAAACTCAAAATGGCAGATTCAAGATGGCGACTATGAAGAGCTTAACTATCAATATATTTAAAATATGATCTTAGATTTTATTCTTTTAAATATATATTACGTTTTTTCCTGAATATGCACACACACGTTCGATTCGTAACGTTGTTATACACTTTTTTTGCAAGCCGCGCATCTGCCGCGAGACTTGGATATCCGTCGCACGCGTCGTTTACTTTGATTATACATATAAAATATATATATTATAATATTTATCATAATAAAGTTGTAATCATATTTAAATAAAACTAAGTTTATAATTAGCGCATAAATTCTATAATTTTTCGATTAATATATGGTTAATCTTCATTCTCTAAAAGTTTGATTTTTTTGCAAAGTTTAGATAATTATATTTTATTGTAAACATTACATTTCAAAGTGCGTGGTTTTTTCACATGTAGCTTGAACCTTCGTCTTTAAAACAAGCCAAAGTAAAAAGTCGATAGAATTATTTGTTTAAAAGTTATGATTTTTTTCGTAGATGGGATATATATGTCCCGGAGATAGAAAAGAGTTAAGGTTTTTTCATGCCTGTTCAAGCACAGTATGTGAATTTTTCTTAATACTTTATTAAGAAAATTATTAATACTTTATATCTTATTGTATTTATGTTGAATTGCAAATAAAAAAGAAATATCACTTACATGTATATATTACGTAATATTAATAATTTTCTCAGGAAGTATCAAAATGGAATATCTTAAAAGAATCTACTTCAATATATTAGAACAGTCATTAAGAAGATTCAAAAAGAAATTATGTTCTGTTTTCGATTTCATCATATAAGTAGTTATTTCGTTTATAATCGATACAGAGACGAAGAAAAACAGTTTAATTATAAAGAATATTAAGAGTTAATAGTTTTTACTTGTATACAGGGTGATTCAAAACAACCTGATGTCTTTGAAACATGATATTCTTGAACGAATTCTAAGACTATTTTTCCTCTTAAAAAAATTTTTTTTTAATTTTTTAATTTTAATTTTTTTAATTTTTTAAATTATTTTTTATTTTTTTTGATATTTTATTTTTAAGAGTTACGTTATAACCCTCCTAGACGGTAATAATATTGTAAAATATTGTGTAGAAACTGCAATAATAATTTAATACACTTCAAAGGATCAAATATTGTGCAATAAAATTGACTGTCTGGGGAAAAAATTAAGCTTTGGACAAAATTTTTCAAGAGGAAAAATAGTCTTAGAATTCGTTCAAGAATATCATATTTCAAAGACATCAGGTTGTTTTGAATCACCCTGTATATTGAATAAAACAATATATGCTTTAATAATATCCAACATTACACGATCTTCAATTAGAAGCAATAAAATTTTCTTTTAACCTCATATAACGAAAAAATATCTTCTGTTACAATCTTATAATGCAAATATTATAATCATGCGTGTATTGTATACAGGGTGAATCATAATGGTTGTACCAACCTTTTACCATTAGAGATCAATTACCGACTGCAACTGTAATCAATTGAATGATTCATAGATGACAGCTGCTTGGATCGACCGTGTCTGCAGTAACGTACAAGCGAGTTAAATACTGTGAATGAGTTAAATATATGAGAAATATATTATAGAAAAGTATGTATGCATAGAATATGTATATTATTTGATTCACAGTATTTAACTTGCTTGTACGTTACTGCAGACACGGTCGATCCAAGCAGCTGTCATCTATGAATCATTCAATTGATTAGAGTTGCAGTCGGTAATTGATCTCTAATGGTAAAAGGTTGGTACAACCATTATGATTCACCCTGTATATGTAATGTACATACTCAATTAATAATAATAATTTTAGTACCAGTGACCGATTTCTAACATATTACAAGTGTCTCAATACAAAGTTGAACCATATTATTAATTTGTTGACAAAGCATTATACAGAAACGTTGGATGAAGGGGAAAATCTTTTGTCGAATTTCCTTTAAAAACTGTCCAAGAGGTTGAACAATTTCAAGAAAATCTTGTCACATCTTTGGAAATACAAAAATTATACGTAAGCAGATTATTTATTATATTTTCCTTTATAATGTTCAAATTGTAATCTATTTTCATAGATTCGCGAAATAAAAATGGTCGGAGGATCTGATCCGGGTAAATTCATTAGAGCTACATTACATTTCTTAATATCGAATGAGTTAGCATTGCAGTATTTCTGGTCTGGCCAAAAGAATACGCGAAAATTTCGAGATACCTAATTTCCCAACTCATTGTCGATTAGTTAATAGGTAATATTTAAGTTTTTTGGTTTTTAGGTAAGCAAATGTTAATATTACATATAAATTTTTCTTTAAAATCTATATATCTAATTATAAAATTTTCTATTGAAGAAACTATTTCAAAAATAAAGAATATTCCTAAGAATGACATCGAGACAATATTATAAAGAAATGGCTACAACACGCTAGTGACCGATTAAAGAACCGAAAATAGATTAATTCATAACGATATGATTATTTTAATGATAGTATTGAGCAAAATTATTTCTTTTCATGATTTATTAATTTTTTAGGACGTTGCTGATCTTGGTCTTACAGTTATGGAGTTGGATATACTCTGTTAATATTATATTAGGAAAGCCTTTCCCGCACTCATCACTCCTTTCCTACTCACCGTTTCGCCGCACGCCTAGCGTATTAGCTTGATGTTCGAAAACCATAAAAAGTATTCCGGTTCGAAAATTCGTATAGAAAAATCAGCTTTAGCATAATTCGAGAATTCGAATATAACGGGCGTCAAGAATCTTCTCGAGCTTTCGATCCTTCAGAAAAACGCGGCCGTTCCTGTTATCTCGCGTTTTTTCATCGACCAAAGAAACGTTGGTAATAAACATTCTCAATAACATTGTCAACCGTCGACAAAATCAGCGCAGCGTATGGGCATGCGCGCCCATACGTCACGATCAGCTGATTGCCAATCAGCTGACAGAAAAAGGTTGCGCGCATGACAATTAAAGAATTAACTGACTAACTAAATACTTGGATTTCGCCATGCTTTTATATCGAGGAACGATCTTTTTGGAGACACGTCAACGCCTAAGATGAGTGTCATGTTTGCACATGTACACTGATTGGTTTTGGTCTCTTTTGCGTACACAGACTCGTCACTGTCTTTTATGCGTTCCAATACCTTTATATACCGGCAACTCCATAATTGTTAATTTACAAGTTGTCATAAATAATTTTTGAGCGTCATGTCTGCACACGTTCACAGACATAAATTAATCTTCGTTGCGCAATGACACTTTTATTTTATTTTTATTTTTGCGACTTTCACATGCTAATAATGTTTTGTACCACTCGACTCTTTTGTTTGCGTTTTCGTCAATTAATTTATTAATTCTTTTTTTCACTGAAGAGAACCCGAATGGGGTAGAAACGTTTGTCTATTGTCAATAAATCTTGCACTTGATCCATATGTTATTTTCACAGTTTTTTCCATCTTTGCCAAAATAATATATAGGTGCTGTTTCTTTTGTTTGTCGCCACAAGATACGCGATCTCGGTTCACTGACCCGGAATCTTAATTACCTTTTTATTAATTAAAGAATTGTCAACGTCAGGCCTCATCGGCGGCCAATTGTACGCGGCGCCATGAGGTCACCGTTAAAGTACAAAAATTGGGCCACGTCGCAACGGGCCCAAAATTCCGCTCGCCTTATAACGGGCACCGCACGCGAGCAAGTCGAAGTCTCGCACTTTACGCCAAACCGCTTTGTTAAACCGCTTCGCTTTAGAAAAACCGCTGATTAATCGCTTATAACGACCGCTTATTCATTTGGACAACCGCTTTATCTTCGCTTTGATAATACGCCAATTGAACCGCTTTATACGATCGCCTACGAATACGGAAAACGCTCTTGTTTCGCTACACCGCTCGCGATACCGCTCGCGAAAACCGCGCTCACTTTGTTACACCACTGTTTCGCGAATTACAATCGCTGCACTAAACACTTGTCTTTTAACTTTGACTTTAATAAACGTCAGTCTTTTTTTGTGTGAACGAGGCGCACTTTTTTTTCGCTGAAAACCTTCCGTTCCTAGCGTCGCACTGTCGGATTCCGCTCGCGAACACTTAAAGTGCGACGTCTCTTGTCGCCGCGCGCTTCTACTCATGCAGATTAGCCGATTTTCTTTAATTAATTTCTCACAAATTATAGCGAAAATCGCAAAACAATAGAGAACTTTCCTTCTTAATTTGAGTCAATATTCCTTCACAATTCGGATATGCAAAACGTTATCACAGACACTCTGTATATATATGCAGGGTGTTCGGAAATTTAATCGACAAATTTTCAGAGATTGTCGGGAGCACCATAAGAATCATTTTTTGCAAATGAACCTGGGGTCGGAAACGTGTCATTACATCGCTACAGCATACGGAGTGTTCGAAAGAGTCGGGACCTCGAAATATCACAAAAAATAGGTTTTACAAAAAATTGTTTCAAACAAAAGTTGTAGGGTGTAAAAAGGTCTATTTACTGGCGCCATGTGTTTGACCTTGGATGGCGTCGCCAAGGTCACGACAAGGCCACCTTGAATTTTTGATGGAACCCTCCACTTTTTATTGCATATTCTTGTAGCCCTTCAAAGATTACGGACCTCTACCGTAATAGATCCGATCTCGCGAGTAATAAATTTAAAATAATTAGTAATAAGTTTAAATTAAATTAAAACTTCAATTTCGATATATTCACATGTATATTCCATGTAAAATAAATTCTCCCATTGCATGCAGTGCATCCACTGCTCAGATCGACTAATTTCGCCAAACGCTTTCGGCGAGGCGGGCGGGATGTTCGAAACGCATCGAGCATTAGAAAAAATAAATTAATTAAGACTCTCGTAATTGTGCTCGACTAAAAAGGAGAGTCGAGGGCCCGACCGTTCGTTCGGCGCCCCTGGCAGCCGATAGCGAGATATCGCTTTGTCAGCGAAAATCCAAAAACAGCGCTCGCCCTTCTCGAAAGATCCAACAACAACAAATAACCCGTTAGATCGCTCAATTTAAACGTTGTCTCGGTAACTGTCGAGTTCATGAAAAATCGGAATCTTTCGAGAAGGGCTTGAGTATAAATTGAAGAGTTCGCGGAGCACTGCGCCTTTTGTCGAAAAGTCTCCGACGCGATCATTTAGCTCTCGAATATTAAAAACGTTCTTTCCGTCGCTCGCGAAATAAATTGATCTTCTCCGTTGCTTGCGGATTTAAAAATTCAGCTTGAATTTTACGATATTTATTTCATCGTTTAAATTAAAAAGACTGTGTAATTTTAACTATTAGGTGTACAAATTTGCTTCCGCCGTTTTTTTTCCGAAATTCGAGGCTTTATTGTAAAAAACTGGTTATACATTTATGATTCAAAGTATTGTCCATCGCTGGCCACTACTTTCTCCTATCTTTCGGGCAGCGTACGAATCCCGCGTTGAAAAAACTAATCATCTTTTGAAGCGATCCACGAATCGATCCAATTTCTTACTTCTTCATAAGACCGGAAGTGCTGGTCAGCCAGGCTGTGTGCCATTGATCGAAACAAGTGATAGTCAGAGGGAGCAACGTCTGGAGAATACGGCGGGTGGGGTAGGACTTCCCATTTCAACGTTTCCAAGTATGTCTTGACCACTTTCGCAACATGGGGTCGAGCATTTTCATACTGCAAAATCACTTTATCGTGTCTCTCGTTGTATTGCGGCCGTTTGTCTTTCAATGCTCGGCTCAAACGCATTAATTGCGTTCGATAACGATCGCCTGTGATTGTTTCAGTCGGTTTTAACAGCTCATAATACACTACGCTGAGCTGGTCTCACCAAATACAGAGCATGACCTTGGAGCCGTGAATATTCGGTTTGGCCGTCGACGTGGAAGCATGGCCGGGATATCCCCATGATTTTCTGCGCTTGGGGTTATCGTAATGAACCCATTTTTCGTCCCCAGTCACAATGCGATGCAGAAATCCCTTCTGTCTTTGCCTTTCAAGCAACTGTTCACAAGCAAACAAACGCCGTTCAACATCTCTCGGTTTCAACTCGTACGGCACCCAATTTCCTTGCTTCTGAATCATTCCCGTCTTTGAGGCGTTTTGAAATTGATGGTTGAGTCACTCCCAATGATCGTGCCAATTCTTCTTGACTTTGACACGAGTCTTCATTAAGTAATGCCTCCAATTCTGCATCTTCGAAAACCTTCTCTCTTCCTCCGCTATGCCGGTCTTCGACGTGAAAATCACCGTTCTTGAAGCGTTGAAACCACTCACGACACGTTCTTTCACTAATAGCGGCCTCATCATAAGTATTTGAGAGCATTCGATGAGCCTCAGCCGCAGATTTCTTCATATTGAAGCAGAAAATTAAAACCTCCCGCAAATGACGAGAATTTGGCTCGTAAACTGACATTTTCAATCGAGAATAACTATGATGCAGACACAAATCGACTAATGTTTCCATGGGGTTATGTTGACAGATGCCCAAGTTTATTGCATGGCGTCTATGATCTATTTATTTCGACCACTACTTACCGCTAAAGCCATCTATAGGAAAACGGCGGAAGCAAAGTTGTACACCTAATAG